>PVKM010014736.1:0-28705 GCA_004027735.1 Carollia perspicillata | reverse complement strand
GTACTTCTGACAAGTCACGAGGCTCACCAAGACCCATTTTGTTCGCCAGATCACTTAAAAATAACAGTTCCAGTGACAGCTGCCTGCCAGGGATGAGTGCACTTTTTAAAAAATGTACATAATACTTTTTGACACTGGGAAATAAGAAGCTATGAAAATAAGGTTGATAAACCACTACAGAAGACTTCCCTTAAATGGTCTCAGTCTGCCAAGAGCTGATAAGGAAAAAGGATCCTGTGAGGACAATGACAAGAGACTTAAGCCATCAAACCCATGTCAGCACTGGGTGAGAAAACAAATAGAATTCCAAATAGTTCAGAACAAATGCTACAAATCAGAGACTCTCCTGAAACCTTCTTTCTCTCTCTCTCTTTCTCTCTTTCTCTCTTTCTTTCTTTCTTTCTTTCTTTCTTTCTTTCTTTCTTTCTTTCTTTCTTTCTTTCTTTCTTTCTTTCTTTCTCTCTTTCTTTCTTTCTTTCTTCCTTCCTTCCTTCCTTCCTTCCTTCCTTCCTTCCTTCCTTCCTTCCTTCCTTCCTTCCTTCCTTCCTTCCTTTTTCACATTTTTTTCTTTCTTTTTAAAAATTTAATAACCTCAAAATTTCTTTTAATCTCACACTTTTGCAAGACAAGTAAGGAGCCTAAAGGACACTGGGCAACTTCACAATAATTGTTACTTTGTGCCTTTTCTTCTCTCCATTGCAAGTTAAATTTGTCTTCAGTAAAATATTTTCTCTCTGCTGCATATCATTTCATCTCAAAACTAAAATGCTCAAGAAGAGATTGAAGTAGAGCAAGTGTAAGTTAATTATTGAAATCATGTGTTAATTATAGCGAATTATTTTAGGGCAATGAAGTAGTACTTAGGAGGTTTTTGTTGTGTCTTCATACACTCTGTCCCAAAGAGCTGTGAAGCTATAAAATGTTATTGGAAAAAGATATTGTCAGATGAAGTTAAAATAAGTCATCATAGATTTATAGATCCACAGATACTACAATATGGTTGATTATTTTTAAATGATAGCAAATTTTGTCAGAAACTATGCATAGAAAGTGTCTCGTGTTTCTAATTTTTTAAAATGTTAACATTAAAATAGTTTACATGACCAATTTTGATGCTACTTCTGACATGCCATAGTTAAAATGAATGGCAGCAGATAATGAATTAACTAGAGTTTGTGGAATATAGGACATTATAGTTTAAAATATCTTAAAAGTAGACGTTTAACCAAGGTTGTTGCAGAATAAAAGGTAGTAACACTAACATCCCTTCATCACTGAGAGAGCGCTGTTCGAGACATTCTTCTAAATACCTCAGATCATATGAAGTTTAACCTTCTTCTCCTCTGCAAAACGATGCAACAACTAGTCTGTATTAACATTTATAGGCCACATACAAAAGAAACTTCTGGAGGGTTGCCATCCATTAGTTCCTAGGCTGTGAGCTGCACAACAGATAAAATCCCACACAGCCTGTGGAATCTGAGGCTTGTAGAAGTCAAATGATGCGGCAAAACTCATGTAAGCACTGAATGCTGATGCTAGAATTCGAACCTGTGCTTATTATTTTAATTTTCATTAGTGTAAGCTCATATTAATGCTTTCAAGACCACTCATGTCTAAACAAACTTCTTTTGCTGGTAAAAAAAAAAATAACTTAGTTGGAGTGAGTCTGCCAAGGAGGAATTTTATCAAAGGTGGCCAAAAAGGAAATGCTGTTGAAACCTGTGGGGCATGAGGTAGGACATAGAGATCTTTATAGTCCAGGTCTATCTGTAGAATATAGAAGCATCCTGCTTACTTTACATGCAAAAATAATCAAGAAAAGATGCAGGTTTTTGTGGAATTAGAAGTAGGAGATCCAGGGTTAGGTAGCTTGGTGACAGTAATTTTTTTCTGAATATCCATGAAATAAGAGGAAATAAAGCCTCCCTAAAATAGAGGAATAGATATTGATTTTAATACACTTCTCTTTTTATCATGTATTTTCTTTTCTTGTTCCAAGTACTAAAATAATATTTGCATGTATATTCTTCTAAATAATTGTCCTTCTGAATTCACCACTTAAGTTGTCAATCATAAAAGACGTCTCTATGGAGACTTGGTCAAGAAGGTGGGTGGGATGAGAGAACACCGGTTTCCTGGAAAGAAGACTCAGAGTGTTGCTTCCTGAGGGCAAGAGGCTCTCCGGTGTCGGGATCTCTGGGTTCAGCTTGGCCCCCTGTTCTGCGGAAGCTCTGAACCAAGCTGTCAGCCTCCGGGTACCTTCAAGCCAAGACATGCTGAATTACAGAGAGAACATTTTAAAGCACATCTATTTTTCTTCTAAATAATGTCAGTGCCTTAGGAGAAGTAAAAAAGGGTAACAGGTATGCATGTACCAAAAATTTATTCAGGACCATAGTGGAGAAAATGGAAGGGCTTCAAAGCCAGGACATTTGAATCATCTTAGAAATAGCATCACACTTGCAGAGTGGAAAGACTGAACAAAATGAAAATGGTTCTAATATAATAAAGATTACACTATGTTCCAATCATAAATAAGAAGGGGAAATGATTTAAAATAATAAAGGTAGATTTTTCAATAAAAATAGTAGGGCAAAATAAATTGATGTTCATTTTAATTTATGGAAAAAGGCATAGAATAGAGCTTTACTACCTTATCACATGCTTCATCATAGCTTAGAAAAAAATCTTCTGAGTTATGACATTTTATAAAGTATTTGAAATATCTAAATGCAACTGCATTAAGAAAGATCTCATTGTAGTTTTATAATTTAAAAGTAGGGATATTTTATTAAGATAGTAAACATAATCATTGCATAATTTAAAAAATACATATATATTTAAAGACCTGATTTAGTTTTAGAGAAGGGAAGGGAGAAAGAGAAAAAGAGAAACATCAGTGTATGGTTGCCTCTTACGCACCCCCTACTGGGGACCTGGCCTGCAACCCAGGCATGTGCCTTCACTAGGAATTGAACCCATGACCCTTTGGTTCACAGGCCAAGCTCAATCCACTGAACCACACCAGCCAGGGATAAAAATATATCTTTATATAGCCAAATGAAAACATATAGCCACAAATTGTTTCCTTCAAATAAACACTACCATTACTCATTAATTTAATGCCCAGAACTGATTATGCCATTTTTTCTTCTCTAACTATAAATATAATAGCAGTAATTTTCCTTTGAAAAAGTGATGTTAGAGTAAAAAAACATTGGTATTGGTTGAAATGGAGTTTTCTACATCTAAGAAGTAATTGTCAGATATAATTTGGCCGCATCTCAGTGAGGGTTTACTGACAGAGGCAAGGAAGGATGAACAGATGATTTTGTAATAAAATATATCTATTGTGCACATGAATCATTGAACAAACATGTATATAGTGTCTTACTTATAGAGTAAGAAATGTAGGGAAGACAATTCTCTGATGTACTCAATAAAAACATAGATGACAACTGTGTAAGTAAAATACAAATTTTTATTCTTTGATTCATTTAATCATATATCTATGGAATGGCTAATATGGCCCTTTTTCTCATGGAATTTGTATTAATTGAATTTTCTTGAGGAGAGTGCTTAAAAGTTTGGAAGGTTTACTCTGGATGATGAGAGAGGCAGTTCACTGAAGACATAGTAAGGAATCCCCGAGGGTGCAGCTGAGATTGGAGAAGATGGAACTGGCACGCGTCAACAAAAAGTCATGTTATCCAGAGGCACGTGCAGCCTTGTTGGTAGCCCTAGAGACTGGCTGTAATTTGCTGCATTACTTTGAGGGTTAGCAGAGCAGTATGTGGTCCTAGAAATTTTGCACCAAGGATGTAAGAGGTCTGTTAACTCATAATGTGAAATTCCCACCGCAAAAAGAGGAAACATGAGAATCAGCAAACTATACTAAGGCATAAAAAAGGTAGGAGGAGAGTCCTCTGAGGACATTTAAAAAACCCCTTAAAATTACAAGAGATATTTAAGAGGAAGCCTGTTGCCTCCATTTTCAATATTGCAGAATACTTAAGGTAAAAATACCCATTGGGGTTGTCAAAGAGTAGAAAACTGTTGTTAGGAAGAAATGTTCCTGGAATTGCTCAGGTGAAAAGCAGATGGTGGAGAGTTAAAAGGGGAGTAGGAGGAGAGACGGAAGAAAGAGCAGCATGGGTAGGGGATCTCTTCCAACTGAACTGGTTATACACATCCATGGCAACCCCGGGTGCCTGAATGAGGGGATGCCAGGCAAAACCTCTCAGGTGTTATAGTCCCATGTTTCAGCTTAAGCCAGGACTATTCAGGACTGACCTCCATCCACAAGTAGAAATTAATTGGTTCTGCTCTATCAACAATGGTGGCAAGAAAAGTCCCACTTTCCTTTTTTTTATTGCAGTAAAATTTATACAACATTAAAGTAACCATTTTAAAAGTGTACAACTCAGTGGCATTTAGTATATTGACAGTTGGTACAACAAGAGCCTCACTTTTAATAAGCACAGTGTGCTTTGAAACATAAAACCAAACAGCTTCAAAAATTAGCTAGGGAAAGTGTTTGACTCCAGAGAATATCCAAGTAAGGGGAAACCAAATGAAAATCTGAAATAGGCATTGGAATAATTCCACTTTTTGTTGATTAAGGGCTTTATAGGGGCCAAGTGCTTTAAAAGTAACAAAGTGCTTCTCCAGCTAATCAAGGGTTGTGGCAACGCCATGGTTTTCATCATAGGTTTATGTCTTCTCGTACTTGTGTGCGCAGGATTTTTCAACAAGCCCCGCTTTATATTGGAATTATCAATCTTTTAGTACATATTAGGCTTATTTTGAGGTTTTGTGTTTGTTTGTCTAACAGAGCAAGTACCTCTTCTTGAGCAAGTTATTGAAAATCCACATTTAAAAAATAACTTACAAAAGAGCTATACATTGATTTCCCTAAACCTATAATCAGAGAAATTATCTCTAGGAAGCATATCTGACTGAATTAAAGCTCAGGGAAGAATTTTGGTGTTTGGAGAAAATTGAGTGCAGTGTAAACCATGTGAACGATGAAACTGGGTCTCTGCAGTTGTTTTGGGAGAGAAAATAGAGGCTAGCGAACAGATGTGGAGAGGAGAAGAGGGACAGGAGGACTGAGGCGTGGTAAAGGAGCCGCAGATGTGAGGAGTGCTGATGCTTACTGTCGTCAATGGCAGAACGTAGTGAAGTACTCACACTGCTTTCTTTTATTAAAAGCATGATGACCTAAACTGACTCAGACAACTTCCCTTCTGCTACAAACAAGAGATCATAGATAAAATAAAACTCAAAAAAATAATATCCAATCAAACACAAAGGACTGAAAGGAAAGATTCAAAGAACAGAAAAAATGATAAAAATCAGTATGGTATGCTTGGATGTACTATATAGTCCATAGTGATTCCCGCTCTATATTTAGAGATGGCCTCAGGCTTGAAGATGGTTATTCTACTTTCTCACCCCACATAAAATACTGCTTGAAAGTTCTTTCTTTGAGACTCTTCATCCATTGAAAGTGAACTTAAAAAATCCTACACAAAACCAGAGATATGGTCATAGAAGTTCTGTCTGTCTAGAATTTTGAGCATAAAAGTAAAAAAAAAATAGGCAGCAGAACAAGTCAAAGCCTCAGGGCCAAACACATCTACACACAGGTTTCAGATTTACAACATGTACCTACAAATTTTCCAGGAGCATTGAAACCTGCACAACATTGTCAGAAATAAGGAAACTGAAAGAATATAATCGGAGGTGAAAAAAAAGTTTGGCAAGGTTACCTCATAAAATTCAGTTATTAAACATGGAAAGCAAGCCTCCCCAAGAGAGTCAGTAGATGCAAGAAACAGACATTAAAAACTACAACTAATAGAGTAAAAAAGAAAGCACTAAATATACATGTTTAAATTATCCAAGAAGGAACAAAAGAACAAATTTGCAAAAATAAAATAAAACTTTAAGTGGTATATGTATAATAATTGAACTGAAAACTCAGTGGAAAGGCTAAAGACTAGACAGAACTAAAAAGGGAATTAGCGAACTGAGAGGCAGATCCGAGGAAATACGCTGACAGGACACGTAGGGAGCTGAGCAGCCAGTGAGAGCGACGGTGTGGAGCACCCCCGAGTTGGGATGTTTGTGAACTTTGACCTCTTCATCTGGAGACTGGTTATATGCGTCCTGCTCACTTTGTGAAAATTCATGGAGTTGTACAAATAAGAGGGGCCTCCCCTGTAAAAAGGTTATATACAAGTGTACAAAATGTAGAGTATATAATATCTGAAATTTGGAAAGGGGAAAAGATAAAAATTCTGTTAATTTTAGAGAAGTCAAAACTGGAGCCAAAACAAGAAGAGCAAACATGGTGAGTAGATATATAAAACTCAATGTAAAATGATTGCAATAATTCCAAATATAAAGCTATCCCTTTAAAGGATACGCAGGATGTTTGATTTGATAAAATAGCATTTTGTTAAAAGATTTTTATTTATTTATTTTTAGAGAGAAAGGATGGGAGCTAGAAAGAGAGGGAGAGAAATATCAATGGGTGGTGCCTCTCCCACGCCCCCTACTGGGGACCTGGCCTGTAACCCAGGCACGTGCCCTGACTGGGAATAGAACTGGAAACACTTTCTTCACAGGCCAGTGCTCAATCTGCTGAGCCACACCAGCCAGGCCCAACAAATTTTATTTAAAAGCATCATACTTATAACATTATGACTAAGAAAGTTTAAAATTCAAGAAACGGGAAAAGATCAACCAGCTATTACATATATAGCAACATTACTATCTAACCAAATGAACTTTAATGTAAATACTTTTATACATATAAAGGGAATCATTAATGATAAAAAAGAATAATTCATTGGGCTGACACTTCAAATTTACCCCAATTATTTGGTTGTTTTCCATTATTCTGATTTTAAAAGAAAATAAAGTCAATACGGCTTTATTTCTCTCTTCTAACTTCCTGTTTTTATTTTGGTTGATAGTGGGGATGGAATCTATGATTAAAATTTATGAGTAGAAAACAGCTGTTAGCAGCAAAATGATAGAGTCCATTAACTGTCCTTACAATATGCATTGTGCATAATTGCATGGTTTAAGCTTTAATTTAGATTTAAAGTCTCTTAAAAAGTATAATGATAAATACTAGACCAATGGACACCAATATCCATGGTGAACAACCAGTTTTGCATTACACTTTAAATGCTGTGAAGCTATTTATTCTTCAAAAAGAGACAGAGAATACAGTATTGGCCAATCACACTGACTAAACATTATCCATACAGAGAAAAACGACTTGTTGGGGATCTCTCTAGCCCTTTCTAAAACGCGTATTTGCAGCAGGGTAGTGGCACCCCAGATAACAGGCTGGGCAAAGGATGTCTCTTACTTGTTTGAAATACCTGAAAAGCTGATCACTGAATTAGAGCTTCGTATTTGGTTACACTGGTAAAGCAGATCTTCTCAGATAGGTCATGCAAGCAAAGATCTGAATGGCAGCGGGTCTTAGTCTCGGCAGAATGCCTTGTGACTCTCCCAGAACAAGAGAGGACAGAAAGCACATAAAGAGCCATCCAAGGCCCTCTCTCACTCCATCTCCCCTGTGAGGTTCTCATGGACAGGGTCTCATCACCTCCTGGGCTCTGAGGAGGTCTGAGGCTCCGGACCTCCACACTTTGAATAGAACTTCAAAACAGACAGCCACTCGGCTGTGTCAGAAATAGCTCTTCAGCAACAGGGTATCCCACTACTCAAGTCACTGTCATTTGGTCTCTTTTGTTTTAGGGTCATCCTTTTTGGTGTTAGGACAAAGACCGTGGGAAAGAAACTTCCATGGGGAAGAAAGAAGCACCCTTTCCTAATGTTTTTCTTTTTTTTCTGAATTGTAAGTGATAAGGTCTTGGGATGTAAAAGTGAATCATATCTTTACTCATAAAATTAGTTGGGCCTTGGCCTGGCCTTATCTTAAATGTGCTTCACAGTCCAGATTAAGAAAATCATTTTGCATCATTGAAATAGGACAATGGGTCATCTTCTCAGCATTGAATTGGTATAGTTGTTAGCCCTGTTTCATGAGTCCTTGTAATGCATCCCTTGGGACCCAACCCCTGCCCACCACACAGATGCACGGACACACACACACAAATGCACACACACATTACATCCATCATACAGCTCCTGAGTGTTTCTTGACATCTCAGTTCTTAACCTCCCACTTAAGTGCATTACTTATTCAGAAATATGATTCTGTCAAGTGTTGTTTGTCCTGGGAAATGAAATGGTGCCCTTAAAATAGAATTCTTAGCCCTAGCTCTCAATCTTAATGTCAAATGTCTCTGCCTCTGACTACCCAACTGGAAGAATCACCTCAAATCATCTGTTAGATTGTAATTTCTAGTTTTAATTAATTTAATTTTTATTTTTTACTGCTATATTCTCATACATAAAATGTGTATGTTATGTATAGTGATTACTGCTCCATTATAATTTTTGATTGAATAAAAGAAACACTAAAATAGCATGGCATAACATAGTACAGAATAGAAACACTTAGCCCTGGCTGGTGTGGCTCAGTGGATTGAGCTCTAGACTGAGAACCAATGGGTTGGCAGTTCTATTCTCAGTCAGGGCACATGCCTGGGTTGCGGGTCAGGTCCCCAGTAGGGGGTGCTCAAGAGGCAATGACATATTGCTATTTCTCTCCTCTTTCTCGCTCCTTTTCCTTCTCTAAAAATAAATAAATAAAACCTTTTAAAAAAGAATAGAATAACTTATTCCAGTGATGAAAAACTTTCCAATATTTTGGAAAGAAGGTTTCCTGATTTCAGTCTTATGAATTAAAGTGAGTAATAATGACATAATCAAAAATGGCTGACATAGCTTCTTGGTGCCGTAGAGTGTTCACTGTACCGGATAAGGAGCAGAAGGGGTAGGGATCATGTTGTCCTCTCTTCTTTTAGCTGACATTTTGAAAAGAAGTAATAAAGAAAAACAATAAAAGCTATCTAAATGTTTTTAATGCCAAGATTCACTATTATAAACTACTTTGTGTTACTAAAGTCATGACCTTAGGGTAGGGATGAAGACAATTTTATGAAACCATTTTTAAATAACATACAAGTTGCTAAGAGAAATGCTGGCCTGAGCTAGCAATCCTTACTCTGCCGTGTCGGGAAATTTTAAAGCGCAGTCAAGAACAAAGACAAAATTATAAACCCATACATCCCATCCACCAGAACTAACAGCTGCTAACATTATATCCCATTCAATTTCTGTTTTCACTAAATAATTACATATTACATGCATAGCAAAAATTGCTTTGATCTTCTACTTTTTTACCCCTATCTGCTACTATGCCCACAGCCACCACTGCCACAATAATTGGAAAGGTTGGAGACATAGATGAGACAGGATTTAACTCATGAGAAGAAAGGATTGTGTTTTGTGTTTTTGTGTTTTTGAGAGGGATGTTGCTATTCTGTCATTTCCAGCCCACTTTCTAGGAGGGATTGGTATTACAGAGATCAGAACTTTCTCAAGATTGTTTGGAGGTGAGAGTTTGATCTGTGTCTTCTGCACTTTGGGGACTCCAGAGCCAAAGATGGCATGCTGGCCAGGTACACTGGGCATGGTGTCTGTGGGTTGAGGAAGTGAGCAGACTGAGAAAAATTGCATGTGTGCCAAGTACAATTAAGGGCTCAGGTGTGTTTGGTAAGGCGAGACCCATGAGTGTGAGGTCATTGAGTGTGATGTTACCCCCAAGCCACGTCCAGGTGCTCAGTTGCCCACACAGAGGAGGCGAAGACTAGGTTTTAACCAGGCCTGTGTGATTGTTAGTTTTGTTTTCCCACAATGTGGCGTTCTATCATTTGTATCTGGAAGGAGTTTCTCTGTGCTTAAAATTCAATACCTTTGTGAAGTGAAAAAGTATGAAACCTGTTTATGGATGAACTGGGGAAATGGTGGGTGGCAATGGGAGGAAAGTCAGCCTGGTATTTAACATTTTCCATAAGTATGCATTACCTGTTCAATTTATAAAGTGTCACATGTACAACTATGCACACAAATATTTTGATTGTAAGATGACGAGGCTGGATGAAATAAATTTTAGCTATAAAAAACATGAAAGTTTAATGAAAAACAGAAGTGTTATTAAATTCTGCTTATGAAAATCATTAAAAATAACTTTCAAAACCAAAAAATAGAATAACCCAACCCAAATCTAAAGATCAGCGCCAATCGTAGCATAACTATAGTTTTTGTATCAAGAAAAATCGCTGTGTTCCACTTTGGAAGTGCATGTGCATTTCTAGGCGCCAGATCATAAAGGTACCTATTGAAAAGGTACATGGCTGGAGGGAGTGTAACCAGTCCTGAAACAAAACCAAACAAAAAGGTGGATAAACCCGAAAGAAAAGTTATAAGTAGAAAGGTTATGACATTTTGACTTTTATAATTTCCAATACTTTTATAAATACAAGCCCTCATTTATTTGCTTGGGGTTCACGATGTAAGGAGCACATGGGGGAAATTATTTTGCCCACGTAAAGTAGCGGAGACATCTGCAAAGGGAAGAAAGTGAATATCAAGATTTGAACATGCCTTTAAATGATAAATCACCAATGCTGTGCATACACACAACTGATTTCACATACAGCTTCACTGATTGAAGTTTTGCATTATTTGGTAAATCAGAATTTAGTAAATTCAGAGCACACTAAATCTGCATACATGCTAATAGTGCACAATGCTGTACACAATGTTGGCATTTGCTGTATATTTCCTTGATAGACCTGTTGTTTATTTCATCATAGAGATCGATTCTAGCTTTTTTGCTTTAGTTGCCATTGCTTTGAACCATTCAGCCTCACTGTGTCTCAGAGTTTTATCTTGAACCAGGTGGAATTAAGGCTCCAAAAATAAGAGAACTATGGTCTTTTCTTTTTCCTTGCTTTAGAAGTTAGGTCATCTTGACATTTAGCAGTTTGCTTAAGTCACACTGATAACACCTCAAGGAACAAGTACCTGATAAGTAATATTATATCTTCAATGTCCCCTGCAAAGTTGCATTGCTTGGTAAGTTCCAACTCTAAGGGCATGAAAGAAACACATATCGATTGGATGCATCTAAGACAGCCCTCTGCTGGCTACATTTGAAGAGCTACTTTGGCAAATTTTGACCAGAATTGGTAGTTCTGCCTTATAACACACTATCAGGAGAAAGAAAAAAAAAGATGTAGGAAAAATATCTGACAATATTGCCGGAATTTAGCTCATTCAAATAATGACGTCAGTTAGGTCGTAACTACACGTGCACAAAACGCTGCATTGGTGTGGACACTACGGAAAAATGCGTTAGCAGTGCTCATTGCCGATGTCCTGCTCTTAAACATTAATACGTGGACATTAAAGTGACATAGAACATAATTGTAAAGTGATGGGTAATAAATTATTATAAAACCAATATAACATTTAGCTAGACAATATTGCTTATTACAAGTCAAAAGTGAAAAAAAAAAACTTCAAGTAACAGAACATTTTATAAAATGTTATCTTTGGATATTAACATTTAAAAATTTTCAATGGTTACATTTTTATTTACATTGCATCTTAAGATCTTTCCTTACTTTGCCATTAATTTTGTTAATATATTTATTAATATAAATGATAACAAAAAGCTAATAATTATTTTGTGGGTTTTTTTTTTTTTGCTACGGCAACTACTTTCAAAGATACCAAGAAATGGGTATGATTTGATCATTACATTTGTGTGCATCACTATGCACATATTACTATGAAAAATCCATACAGACAGAAAATTCAATCTCAAAGAATAATATAAAATGTTCAAATAATTGAATGAAAAAACAAGCAATGTCTGATACACAGCGTTGACCGAAAATCTGAAAAGGATTTTAGCCACTTGAAAAGAGTATCTCTTTTTATATGAGTTTCTTGAAATAGCTGATGATTATATTTTTAGAAGTGGTTTATTTGTTTGACCAGCTATGACTCAGTCTCTTCCAACGAGTTTCTTTTGGTTCAAACTCGTGGCTGATCTGCCCATTCCATGTGAGTCTTCCCCCTACTGCACTGCTGCCTCATTTCTCTTTCTGTTCCTTTCCTCTAGGGATGAGTTGCTATAGCAGTGACCTTTATTTTGTTTTAAAGAATTGTGCCATTTTTGTGCATGAGGGTAAGAAGGAAATTTTCCTGAAATGTTTGCTTTTTTCTTGTACTAATTATCTGCTTAAGCCATACTGATGCTTAAGGGCCGATGTAAGAAATATTAGGTTTTTGCAGACTGAAGCCTCTGATCTCTTTTCTCTTGTACCTGTTCAGTACTGTAGAAAAACTGACTTAAGATGATCATTCCTTGCATTTATATATAGACTTATGACATACAAAATGACTTCACATTTTAAAAAGTTTTATCTTAAGAATTTACAGATAGGTGAGGTGTGATTAGTTCTCCCACCTTTATTTAATTTGCCTTCCTTCCCTTTTCCCTTCACTCAGATTATCGTAAATTAGAATGATCATTTTATCATATTTATTTCCTATGTTGTCTTAAAAAACTTTTGGAAAAAATATCTAACCAAAAATAGCAACCAGTTACTTCTATTTCCAGTTCAGGAAACAAAGATTCAGAGAGTGTAAATGATACCCCCCTGGGACATATGTATTTATTTATTTTACATTTATTTTTGTTTATCATACTGATGAAGCTGGCCCTCTACAATTTTTTTAAACATTTCCTTTACAAGATGTTCTGTATTCATTGAAAGAAAGCATAAATTTTCCCTGAATAAATATCTGGTTAAATTTAAAATTAGTGTTAACTTTCAATAACTATTCCATATCTCCAACTCAATGCTTCTCTAATATTATTGTTTTATCAATATCTAATTACTACCTACTGATACCTGTTCCTTCTGCTCTTGGATAGTAATCTCAAATCTTCTCTGATTGTACAAACCAATACTTAAATTCACTTTGGGTTGCATTCTCAATACAGTTATAGTTACTTATTTATATATTTGCTAAACTAGTATTCTACAAATACCTTTATATATTACAAATCATACTGCTGACTCAATTCAGCTACACATGTCTCTGCTTTGAATCCTAGGATATAACTGGAGAAATTATTCCAGAAAGTATTTAATTATGGTAGTGCACCTGTGTGGCCTTCACAATCAGCACTTTTTGGCATTAATTATTCTTGTGTTTCTGCTATGTTCTAAATTTCTGTAGCTGTGACTTCACAGATCCACCCCTTCCTGAAATCCTTTCTCACTCACCCTTATTCCTCTCTTTGTGGAGAACCTTGCCTACTACTTTACTGGGAAAACAGAGTCCATTATAAAGGATGGGGAAAAGCAGGCTTACGGTTGCTCTAATTTGGAAAATAATCCAGTAATTAATAGAAATAATACAAGGATAATACAAGGATTTTTTGAATACTCATGATGTTAAATCACCTGTCCGTCCACTTAGTGAACATGCGTTGTGCTCCTCTCTGTTTTGGCTGTACTTCAGTGGGCAAGTGTTCCCGGTCCCTACACGAGTGACAGAGATTGATGTGGCTGACGCCTGGTTACCCCCCACCACCTCCCTTTTCCACCGTAATTGAGTCTTACTGGCATGTGGCCATTTAATGGTGATTATGGGTGCAAGGTGCCATAACTGGTATTCTAAATTTTATTTTATCTTTACTATCTGATAGTTTATATAAATAACCTCTATTAGTATTAATATTCATAAAAGTCTATGATACAAGTGGCAAACACAAGGTCCGTGGGCTGAATCCAGCCCTCCACCTTGTTTTATCTGGCCCGGCACCTTGTTTCTACCCGGCGGCAGCGTGGAACTCTCACTTAACTGTTAAGGAGTAGTTACAGTTATACAGTCCTAAATTACATTCGGCCCTTTGAAGGGAACTGCGAGACTGATGTGGCTCCCGGTGAAATGAGTTTGACACCCCTGGTCTAAACAGAAATTAATGGCTAATGTGTAAAACTTAATGTGTTGAACAGTATGCTAAGTGCATAGATTATTATATTTAATCCTGGTCATATACTCATGAGGGTGTGATGATCCCTAGGTAGGCAAGTTTGTGTAAGTAAAACATGTAATGCTGAGGTTTATAAGGATTAAGTAACCAGTTCAAGGTCAAACATCCAGTAAAGATGTGGACTTGTAGTATAAACATAAGAGAATCTGGCTAAGAAGCACCTATAATTAATCTTATAGGAATAAGAATTTCTTAGTTATTGTAGCATCTCTAAAATAGAAATTGAACCTTGGCTGTACCATCTAAAGAAATAATGCTAAGCAATCCCTCCCACTTTCATGGCTTACAAAAGCACTTAAAATTAAGAACAAAACTTTGATGTGTCCTCAAAGGCTCAACAAGCTATGGCCACTATTCCCTCCCACAGACCTTGTGCTGAAGCGCTGTTCCCTAGACTTCAGCCGCATGGGCTCTTTGCTGTGTTTGTTCTGGGAGTGCAGCATGACCTCTTCTGTGTCGTCTTTCTGAGTGTGCTATCCTATCTAGAAAAGTCTTCACCGTCTGGAGTCCCTATCCTACACTGTTAAATATGTTGGTATGACTGTAAGATACAGTCATGAATAATGAATAATGAATATTATTCATTCCAATAATATTGGAATGAATCTTTTTATTTTGAGATAATTGTAGATCCCTGTGAAGTTCTAAGAAATAACACAGAACTAGTCTGTCAATCCTTCACCTTGTTCCCTCCAATGGTAACATTTTACATAAACTGGGAAATTAACAGTGAGGCTCCACCCACATTATTCAGTTTTCACCTGTTACATGCACTCATTTTTTTTGTGTGTGTGTGTGTGTGTTTATAGATTTTCATGCAACTCCTACCGTAGCCAACACACAGAACAATGCCATCAAAGGATTCCTTGTTACGCTTTCTCATAGCCACAGCCACTTTCCTTCCTCCTCACTTCACATGCCCTGGCAACCACTAGATGTTCTCCATCTCTGCAGATTTGTCATCGCAAGGACAGTGTATATAGGGAATGCATGTTTGCATTATTTTGGTAATACACTTTTTATTTTTCAGATACTGTTCGATTTATAGAAAAATCATGAAGATGGTTTGAGAGAGTTTTGGTATCTCCCACATGAAACATCTTATGTTAATGAATACAGTGTAATTGTTAAAGTTAATGAAACAATATTTCTATATTACCATTAATGTAGATGCTCTATTCATCATATTTTTTTAGTATTTTCCTAAATGCCATCCCTCCTGTCTCACCTAGAATACTACATTACATTTAACTGTCAGGTCTCCTTAGATTCCTCTTGATCATTTCTCAGACTTTTTTATTTTATAACCTTGACAGTTCAGAGGAGTACTGCTCAGGTATATTGAAGGTTGTCCCTCAGTTGGATTTGTCTGATGTGTTTCTGTCATGATCAGACTGGGGGTATGAGTTTGGAGGAGGAAGACCATAAAGGTTAAGTTTCACTTGCATTTTCAGCACATCCTATGAGGGATATATGCTTTCAGTATGACTTACCCATTGTTGATACTAACCTCAATCAATGGACGTAGTATTTGTTAGGTTTCTCCACTGAAAAATTGTTTTATCCTGCCTATTCAAATGATACTCTTTGGAAGGAAATCACTACACTTAGTCCATACTTAAGATATTGGAGTTATGTTCTACTTCCTTGAGGTTGTAGTAGCTACATAAATTGTATGGAATTCTTCCGCTTGGGAGATTTCTCTCTCCTTCCCTTTCCCTTCCTTCCTCCCTCCCTTCCTTAGCCTTCCTTCCTTCCTTCCTTCCTTCCTTCCTTCCTTCCTTCCTTCCCTCCTTCCTTCCTTCCTTCCTTCCTTCCTTCCTTCCTTCCTTCCTTCCTTCCTTCCCTCCTTCCTTCCTTCCTTCCCATTTACTTAATCATTGCAGACTCATAATTACATATTTCCTATTTTGGAGTATATTCCAATACTACTTTATTTATTGTGTTGCTTAAATCATTCCAGTGTTAGCCATTGAGAGTTGGCTCTTACTTTCCTTTCCTTTCTCCTATCTTTCTCATTGTATTTGTTTGTTTGTTTGTTTCCTTATCATTGTGGTTGTGGAGACTTCCTCATTTGCTGGCAATACAAGCAGCTCCAGGCTCATCTTACACATTTTCTTCATTGTTCCTAGGGTCAGCCTCTTGTCTAAGGAGCTCTGGTTCTTCTTATTGGGTAACAGTATTAGAAAGTAGAATCTGGGTGCTAAGTGTGCCCAGTATGTGTGTATGTTTCAATAGTTTGTTCCATTTCACTGGTGCACAGTATTTTATAGTATAGGTGTTAAATACTTTGTCTAATTATTCACTTGTTGAAGGATATCTAGGCTTTTCCAGTTTTGGGCTATCTGTAAAACAGCTAGGAACATTCATGTTCTCTGGACTAAAGACCCAAGAGTGCAATTTCTGGGTCATATGGTTAGCGCATATTTAATTTAGTCCTGCAAGACACTAGCAAAGTATTTTCCAGAGTGTCTATACCATTTTACTTTTCATTCCCATGAGCAATGTGTGAGTTATCCAGTTTCTTCCTATCCTTGCCAGAATTCTGTATTATATTTAAGCTACTTTATAGGAAGGTTGGAAGGAGAGCAAATGAAGGGATGGTGGGGTGGAGAGAGAGTAGGGGGGAAGCCAATTAAGGATGCTCCACTTTTGTGAGTTAAGTTGTGAATTCAGAAATATTAAAACCAGACATAAAAATGTACACCATAGACTCAATGTAGAGTTAACATCTGTTCCTCCTTCATTTCTTAAAGGCCACTCCCTCACAGAAGCTTGGCCTGGTGCTGCAGGCTTGATGAGGTCACCTGCCTGCATTTTCAGTGGCTCCCTCTTATTTCCCCACAGTGATAGCAGCACGTTGTAATCACATCACAGTGCTTTTTGTTCCCACGCTCTCTTCCTCATCAGTCCTTAAGCTCCACGAGGTCAGAGACGGCATCTGCTTTGTGTTCACACTCGCTCCAACACCTGCTCCAGGTTCGGGAATAGAGGTGTTCCATAAACATTGTTAGATTAATACATAGACACATTTTCAATAAAGTAATTTAATCATCTGGAAGTTCTGCTTACTTATTTATAATATAGAAAATTGATTTAGATCAATTCTGAGACTCTAGACTTCCAGTTACAGAAAGGGGGTGATAAGTGACAGGTGTAACGTGGTCATTTTTATTTTTAAGCTTAATAGCAGTAAAGAAAAATGCCAATTAAAGTGATCAATTAAAAAAGTATACTATCTCCATATAGTTTTAAATACAAGGCTAAACATTATTTTCCTTTTGCAAAACTTATTCCTATCCCCACCCTCAATGTGGTCAAGTCTGCCAAGAAACCTTGGATTGCATTGGTCTGTCTTCCCAGGCAGGTTCAGTAGGTGTCTGAGGATCCTGTGGAAGGAAGCCATGGTTTCTGCTGGTTTTATTCTCATCTAGAAATGAAGACAATATTAGAGACATAAGAAAAGATAGAACCGTAGCTTCCAAAAAGTGTTCGGTTTGTTGGGCTCTACCAATGAGGAACAGCTTGTCAAAACAGAGTGATTTTGAATTTTATTAGCTATTGATCTATAGTTTAACATATTTCAGAATTACTCTTCAATACTGAGGTCAATACAAATTAATTTTAGTATATTTATTGGAAACAGTTTCATGACACAAATTTATTGCAAAATTTATGACTAGTGGAATAAAAATTAAATTATGTGCCATGGTACAGGATAGCCAATGAATTAAAATCTAGTGTGCTTGACATGTCTCCAATAAAAGATAATATAATAAATCATAGTCAATATAAAATATTAATCAACAAGTGGCACCCATGTATTTTTTAATAGGAAAGTAAACTAAAATCATAGTAAAAGGGCATGAGTAGTGATGAGGACATTTTCAAATTACATGAGAATATTCTTCAAACACTAATACATTCAAGCATTTTAAAATCATTTTTGATACCATTGCATAGTCTTAAATAAAGATTGATGGAGTATAATTTAATATTTATATATAGAAATTATTAGAGGGGAAATGGAAAATTTTACTAGTTTATATGAGCAATGTAAATAGTGTAACTCGGTAATTCAGGCTAAATCACTTCCTATTTAAATAAATAACAATTCAAGTGCTTTTTTTCTTCTCGATTTTGACTTAGGAAGTTCCGATGGCTTCTTCCATCCCTTCCAGTTCATTTTCTCCTCCTTACTTTAGCTCTTCAAGTAGAGTATCACTGGTCTACAGTCTGTATCCCTAGCCTATTCTTATCTGACCACATTGGGCTCAATTGGATGCAAGCAGAAGTTACATAAAGCTTCCAAATCACAGCTTTTAAGAAGGTTGCCCCTGGGTCTCTTTACTTCCACTGAATGGGGAAATAATGGTTTATATCGCATAAAGAAAATGTGAGAGTTAAATAAGGTAATTCATGTAAAACAGGATAAAATTAAATATGTTTAATTACTACATTACTATTACCCATGCTAGTTATTGATGTTTTTGTTTCTATGGCATTATTAAATAATAATGTTAAATTAGTTACCTTAAGGAAAATGTAAATGGAATAAGACCTGGATTTCTCATGCATTATGAAATATGTTCCCAAATTTGACCGAATCTCCAGATAGCCAAAACAAAGTAAGAACATCGGCTAGCTATATGGTTTTCTATGTCCGTGAGAAAATAATGTGTGCTAAGAAAAGACAAGAATTTAAAATACCCATATTATAAAGTAATATTCATAGACTCCTAATAATGCATAATAAGTTCTGCATTTGCTTCTGTCCCTCTATCAGTATATGAGGTGAAATTTCAAAACTCAGTGAGGCTAAATAGGTCCATAGGTGTCCATGACTATGGACAGGCAGTGGCCGAGTAGGTAAGGGTAGGGACCTCGTCTGAATACAGGTTTGACTTCAACTGTGGATCCTCAGGCAAGTGACTTACCTCAAGCAAGTATAATGCCTTAGACTGTCTTAAAAATAGATTATTCCCAGTCATTCATTCTCCCAGAAATTTCAAAAAAATGGACTGACATTATTTGCATTAGTTATTTACTCCAGCTTAATAACAAAAGTTTCCAGACCAGTCACAGGAACAATTTCCTCTTCATTATATCAGGGCAAGATTCTTATGGCTGGAAGGATTGTCTACAAAAATAGGTCCTTATAGGAAATGGAGGACTTGGAAAGCCTGAAGATGCTGCCTTGTTCTCCATTCATATGGTTGTCTTGCTATTTTTCAATTTTTTTTATGTAAGAAAATATATATCCTTTATCTTTGTCAGTTGACATCTTATCATGAATCTTTCCATCAGCCTCAAAGGTTGGTTTCAGAATATGAATTAGCAAGAAGACCTGGAACCTAAATATTAGTTTTATTTGGAGGAAGTAGGAACAACAACAACAATAAAAACACGGGAAAAGAAAGTGATGCTAGAAAGCTAGGAATGCATCCAGACCATTCTAAGTAAAACCCGTATAAATATTTACCAGTGGTGAGTGTTCATTTCAGTAGAACATGATAATTATTTTTCAAGATTTGAGACAGTCTAGCACACTGAATTAAAAATACATGGTTGTCCAAAGTAGTGACATGCACATATCTCTTTTAGATGCTAGAGTCTATTGGCTTTAACCAAAGAAGGAGAGATGCCTGAGGGTTTCTGACAGAGGCTAAACCCAAGAAGCACTAGACCAGGAGTCTAGCAGGTGCGCAAAGCAAGGATGGAAACTGTGGCTCCTTGTGGGGGTGCACAAACGCTTGGACTGTTAGTGTTGGACATGTTGGTGGGTTGCCCCCCTGCCCCGCCCTTCCTCTCTGTAATAGAAGCTTGTCATAAGTACGTGTAAAAGAGCTGAGAAGTCCTTTGAGTTTAACCATCTCAAAGCCCCTGCTGTGGGGAAAAGAAAAAGGCAGATTTCAGAGTAAGAAAAAAAAAAATTCCAGTATAAGATTAGCATTAACTGTATTTTAATATGCATGAGTGGCTAACCTCTTTACTTACATGTTTTTTTTCTGAATAAGATGTGAGTATTCAGCTTACTGACTTATGAAACTAATTTTTGTGTATAATTACTATGTATTTTATAAACATACATATAATTTATATATATATATACATATACATGTTTTTTAATTTTTAAGAAATCACCATCAGAGAACAGGATCTCAGAAATAATTTCATACTTGGACCATATTTCTTTCTGAACTAAAAGTAGATACAACAAGCAATTTAACCCCCAAATTTCTCCTTGAGTGAATGAATGCATGACATATTCATGGCCAGTGAGGGGGATTCTGAGAGGAAATGTCTGCCTCACGTCAAAGGAGTTTTGCCATTACTGCAGTGCGCCATGATTCTAATGTTACTAGACTGAGCTAGAGATGTGGTGATCAAAGGGTTAACTAGCTTTTCTCCTCCAGGCATGGTTGTGTTTTAGGGGAAGATATTTTGCTGTACTTGGGCCAAAAGAGATAAGTAGGGGAAGCTGGAAATACGCCCAGCTTCTCCAATCCTAAGGTCTTTGGGAAAGTAACTTTTTTCTTTTCTCATCCCCTGGAGGTGTTTTGCTAAGCATAGTTTTTACTCAGCTTTCTGAGGCAATGAAAGCATCTGGCAAGGAGTTGGCTGTCTGTCACCCCAGCCTCGTCCCCATCCACCTCTGACTACTTTTATGCCTTAGTGAAATGTATGTGGGATTAAGCATCTGGAATAAAGAAGACAAATTATTATATTGAAAGGAAAATGAATGAAGTTAGTTATCAAAATATTAAGCTCTTCTAAACCCCAAGAGAAACCAAGGGTAAAAAATCAGGGTCAGGACTGGGACCATTTCCGGTTCCGCATGTAAGGAGCTTGGAAGTTACTGCGGCCTCTTGAGAGCAAGTGCAAATCCGAATGGACTGGAAAATCAGCAAGTCTTCACCTGTCAGAGAGGGACAGACATGGGGTAACCCACTGCCCCTACGACTGTAGGGAGAGAGAGACAGACGGATGCAGGGGTCAAGATTTACCTGGCAGGGACACGCACAGAAACCAGCACCTGGGAAGGAAAACCTCAACTGTAAATTGACGATCGTAATTATGTTTCTCTTGAGAGAACTTTCTTACTTATTTTTTGTTTTAGTTCTGTCTTAACTGAATTTTTTTTCTTTTTCCTGAAAGCTCCAGAAATATGTCATTCTTCTCTGTGAATTACTCAATATTGTATAAGGATCTTATATTTATTTAGTACCTCCAGTATCCAAAAAGACCTACAAGGATAGACCATAGATTTAACAAAATAATACAGAGAAAGATTACACGGATGCATAAAAATTTAAGAGATGTTCTAATTTTATGGAGTGCTGTTCCATTTTGATGCTTTTATCATTCATAAAACCTGGGGTGGCACTGTGAAAAGGGATAGAGTGAAAAGAGAGAGCAGAACTAGGGTAGGAAGCCTGGATTCTGATCCCGGCTCTTTCAGAAGTAATTTAAGAGTTCTGGTGTTCACTTTCTTCACTGGACATCAGGCGACAAAACAAAAACATTTTTATTTTCCTCCTGTCTCTACAACCATATTAGTTTCTTTAAGTATGCATGTGTTTTAAAAATACTGAGTCAGTTTGCATGTATATTTTAGTTTTGGTTCAGGAAATAATGGCCTAAAGTGATGGAACAGATGAGTATCAGCTGATACCAAAAGGGAGCGAAACCAAGGGAAAATACCTCCGCTGAAACAGTTTGCTGATGTTCAGCCTGATAATCATGCTCTGACTCATTCTTTTTGTAGAATTATTTCAAGGATCATAATTTATATAAGGTATTTATAAATACCGCACCTTAAAAAAACCTCTAAGTTGATAATAGTCACATTAATAAAAGTTGAGCAGATGAAATATAGCAGGCACTCTTTCTTTGGCCATTCTTGGATACATTTTGAAGGGAAGCTTCTTTTTCACTTTATAGTGATTATATTTATTCTTTCAGAATTTATTGAATACAAGATTGAGAGAAAATGGGTTAACCACAGCAGAAAATGAAAGGGAAGCAGATGGTCTATTTTCTTCTCCCTTAATCCTTCTGGGAGTTGAAAACACACAGAAAAAGACCTAGTCTTGGCAGAAAGAACAAATGAATCAAAATGAAACTCACTTCGCCTTGGCCGGGTGGCTCAGCTGATTGGCGTGTCAGTCTGTACGCCAAAACGTTGGGGGTTCCATTCCCGGTCAGAGCATACATGGGAGGAAACCAATGGATGCTTCTCTCTCACATTGATGTTTCTTTCTTTCTTGAGTCAATAAATATATCCTTGGGTGAGGATTAAAAAAATGAAACTCACACCTACTGCCAGTGAAAGAGGTAGAACCTGTAAGTGTTCTTTTTCCCACGCAGTTTTGGGGAATGATTGTAGCATTTTGCATGTATGATACGGTGGGGTTGCTATTGGTGGGTTCTTGGGGCACAGTATAAGTCATTCTTTTTTCTCCATTTGCTTTTTTTTAATCCATGGAAATAACTGTTGTTTCAGAAGCTTCCTGCTGGGAAGAGGGAAGGCTTTGACTGGCTTGGAGTTTAGCTGTGGTCATGCTAAGGGCCTTTGTGTCTTTTCCTAAATTGCTCAACCACTTTTAGTGGAAGAGGACCAATGGGAAAAAAAGAGCACTTTCTGAGAATAAAAATCATGGAGTTTTCCGAAGCCTCCCTTTTATTCATCTTTCTGGATGCCAGTCACTATGGTTGGTTTAAAAAAAGCAGCCTTGGGGGTCTGCAGTGGTGTCTGCGTTGTGCCCGAACTGAGTCAGCGGGTGAGGAAGCTTTCTGAGATCAGTGCCACTGAGCATCCATCTGAGCGTGAGCTGGGGTCTGTCTAGATGCTCTGCCGTTTTCTGCCCGTGGCACGAGTATCAAATGCTCCGTGCAACTGAAGTTTAGTGATTGATTTAAAACAGAGCTTGTAAAACTTTTTTTTGTTCTTTGGCAACTTTTTCTGAGAAGACTTCTAAATGTTCTTTATGTTCTTTAGTTTACTATTTTCTATTTAGAATTAGAAAAGTCACACACTCACACACACTGATTTCACTAGAAGTAAGCTATTTGAAATCAGCAATCAAGTTATTCATCTTTCTTTTCCCAGTGTTGAGTGATGAAATATAAAATGCCAGGAATAGTTAGTTTTATTATTTTCAATTCCTCTTCCAATTAATTCTTATAATGACCATGACTTGCTCAACTACTTATAAAAACTGTGTTAACCTGTAAAGTCTTATCTCAAATAAAGTCTTCTATAAAGTATTTATTCTTTTCATCCCATCCAAATCAGTGTATTTTTTTCCTTTGAAACTAACATTTTGTATATTTCTTATTTTGCTAATCATACTCTTCCTAGAATTCAACTTGCATGTGTATGCTTTACCATTAGAATAAATTCAAATAATTCCTTCAAATAATTCATCCTCTCTCAAAATAACTAGGGTCCTGTTATAGGTTCTTGAACAAAATAGACAAAATGCTTTGCTTGGTAGAAGTTATTGTCTAACTGATGTAGATGAATATAATGAGTATACTAAAGAAATGCTAGAAAAGAATAAATATTACTGGAGTGAGAAAAAGTAAAACAGTGTGAGGGAAATGGGAGTGATAGGAGGTTGGAGTGACAAAGTAAAAGAAGGTGACCATGGTAGATAGGCCACACTGAGGGACATTTTCATGAAGACTTGCTTGGTGACTAGGGCATTAGCCATATCTCTTCCTGGGACCAGGGCAGTTTGGAAGGGAGAGTGGTCCAGTGCAAAGGTCCTAAGGCAGGATCCCAGTGGGTGAGTAATAAAGGCCAGTGTTAGTGGAGGGGGCAGGTTTGGGAGATTGGGGTGTAGGCAGGAGATAAAGTCAGGATGATAAAAAAGGGCTAGATCATTAGGGCTTTATGAGCTCTTTGAAGGACTTTGCCTTTTATGCAGGTTAAACATGGAGACATTGCGGGAATTTTAGCAGATGAGTGACATGTTCTGTTTTAAAGGGACCTCAGTGGAATGGTCATACTAAGAGTGAGTCTTAGCTTTGCCGGATGCAGAAGTGGGGGCACTAGTTAGGAAGGCATTGCAGAACAGGGAAGCTATCGTCTCAATTCACAGAGTAGCCGTGAAAGAAGTGAGAAGGAGACAGACTCCAGGAAATTTGCAATGGACAGATTTGGGGGAAAACATAATGAGTTTAGTTTAGGAAATGGTGATGGGATGGCCAGCAGACATCCTATGTATGTCCTATGTATGTTGAGTAGGCAGCCATGCTTTTACTAAGTGTTATTCACACAGTCATTTATTATATAGGCACTAACTATATATCTGTATATTTATATTTATATAACATTAACATCACTATATTGTTCTTCATATAATGGTATTTTTAGATAATAAAAGCTTATATTCTATCATAAGGTAGTGAATTGAATACTCTGTGGCCAAGAGTCAATATTGTTCTTTAATTTCTGATACTTTGACAGAGATTTTACCAAGTCTGTAATATATAAGGACATAAGACTAAAAAAATTAAGACTTCATGGTCCGTATTTTGTAGATTGGCAAAAACATAAAATATGCAATATTTTCCACTATGATAGTCTTAAGGTATACCTATCATATTAACTTTCTGGCAAAAATGTCAATCCTGAAAATTAGCACAACAAATGAATTAGACACACAAAGATAATGCCTTTGCCAGCCCAGAAAATCTATGAAGTGTTCCTATGCCTGAGTACCCCTTTATTATTTTCAGGATTTATCACAGAAACGTAAGTTGACAGTTTTATGTATGGAATGCAAATCTGGCTCCCTTTATCAATCCCATACATATTAATATGTATGCATGGTGATTTTTGTTGCTGGTGGAATGGCCTTTAGACACTACTTAAATTCTGTGCAATTTAATAGGTGGAATGTTAGAAAGTATGCAGTTCATGGGCTTGATATTAAACTAGTAAAATGTTAGTAGAAATTTGCTCAGTTATTGCCATTCTTTTACTATATTTCTGTACCTGATCAAAAAATAAGAGGTAAGATGCATTAGCATATATACATGATAATGCATACATATATACACATAGATAATATATTCACCACTGTAAGTGTTGTTTCTGTTTACAAAAATTTACTAACTTTATTGAAGTGAGAGATTCGTTGGGGAAGAGTAATTGTTAGAAAATTAAGGGGCATATTTTCATAAAGTTCCAGAAATTATCTGAATTAGTGTAATTAAGACCCACCAAGTGATTCTTAGCCTTCTAATTAGGAAAGAAAATAAAACCTCATAATCCGTAATTATTCTTTCCACATGTCAAATATCATTATCAGCCAGTCTTGGTAATGAAGATGCAAAACCTCCCTCCCTGTTTTCCTCTTAGCCTTTCTCACACTTTACTTCCAGGATTTAAGACTTCATGCTTTGCAGTCAAGGAAAGTCACCTTTGAGTCCCAGATCCCAGCCCTCTCCAGCTGCATGACCTTAGACAAATCTTTCAAACTCTCTCAGGGTCATTACTTTAACTCTTAGTGGCCATGACAATAGTACTTGCTTTATAGATTTTGATGATGTAGGTAACTGAGATTAAAAAAGATTACATGGTTTCTAGTCCTTTCTACAGTTAACACTCGATATGATTTTTAATCATTGTCATTATCATCATCATCACCACACATGGACACCGTTTTCTTGCTGATAGATAGTAGCTACACCTATAAAGTATCAATAGATAGATTCTAAATCTGTTCAGAAACCTTACATGTAAGATTAAGTATGATTTCTATAATTACACTGATGCCTTTCTATGTGTGTATAAACAAAACGTGCCCAGATAGCTTCCCTTAAAAACAACAACAAAATACTCCTTGGGTCCCTTCTTCTGACCCCTGTGCCCCTCCACTGCCATCCTCTGCCTCTCTGGGCTGGCACCATCCAAATTCTTGAATTTCTATGCTTGTTTCTTTACTTTCCGCCTCAGATTCACTTTTCCTTTCTCCATTTGGCTCTCATCCCTCCCTTCAAACCCATTTGAGTATTCCTTAATATCTGTAACCTTAATATCTGTAAGTGCAGTAACCTTGGAAATAGACCTTAATATCTGTAAGTGCAATGGGTAAGTTTCCAGCTGTTTCCTGCCCTGCTGGAGCAGCATTTGACAGAACTGGCTACTTCCTGGGTCTTCAATATCTCAGCAGTGTCCCACTTCCCTTGTTTTCCTTCTAGCCTTCTGGTTGTTCCTTCTTAGTCTCCTTGCCTCTTCCTTCAAAGAGTTTTATTAAGTGTTCTAGTTTCTCAGGAACTCTTAATGATTTCACCGAAGTTCATGCATTTTTAATCCTTTCAATTTCCTGGTAAATTGTTGAATAATAACAGCAAAAACATAAACAAATAAACAGCAAAAACCCAAACTAAGAACAAAAATACCTGATGGTTTTGGTTAGAAAAGTAAAACTCATATTTGATTTATTCCTTTCTCTCCCATCCAATACATTTCATTGGTAAGTCCTATCACCTCTACATTTGAAGTACTTGTTAGATCTGATGAATTCTCTCTATTTCCATAATCACCATTATCTCCACTGGGATATCATGAAACAGCCATCTTGGTATTTTCTATGTAGCTACAAAGTAAATAAAAAGAAAAGTACAATACATAACAAAGTAAGTTATGTCATGACAAGTGCTGTGGGGAAAAATAAGAAAGGGCACTAGGTATGTTCTAAAAGTTGATGTGGTTTTAATTTAAATAAGAAATTCAGCCCTGGCTGGTGTAGCTCAGTGGATTGAGTGCAGGCCTGCGAACCAAAGGATCACAGTTCAATTCCCAGTCAGGGCACATGCCTGGCTTGTAGGTCAGTTCCCAGCAGAGGACGCTCGAGAGGTAACGATACATTGATATTTCTCTCCCTCTCTCCTTCCCTTCCTCTCTAAAGATAAGTAAATAAAATCTTTTTAAAAAAGAAGTTGAATGTAAGCCACACTGAAAAGGTGACAGGGATGAATGTTCACAATGTGTGTTAGTCCCCTTAAACAATTCAGGCTGCCTGGATTTCTATAAACTAAGGTAAATACCTCAACGACTTTACAAAAATGTAATTCAGTATAAACCATATGTGAAAATTATATACATGTAACAAGTGTTAAATGTGATCAGAAACATTTTTTTCTTAAGTTTCAGCAGAAAGTCACGAAGGCAGATTATAGGAGGAAATTCTCAAGGGAGTTTCTGGAGTATTTATGCAAATTCTAAGATACGAAAATATTTGTTAGTATTGACTCATAAGGTCCCTGTGGGTATGAGCGAAGTGGAAACTGTGTAGTATGCGGTCCAGGCCATTGCAATAGGGGTTATTTTCAGAGAGGGGGCGCTGCTGGTGTACTGGGGGTTTCCTCTCACCTCCTGGGACGAGGCAGTGCCTCCTTATCTCAGACCCAATGAGAGTGGGCTTCACGGGAACCAGGTCCGTACTAGAGTTTGAAATGTTTCAATGCAGGAGGCCAAAGCTGGCCTCCTTGGAACAAGGTCAAATGGACTGCTCTGAGAGAGAGCGGTGCATCGACCCGCCGCCAAGCAGAGGTACTGGTTTTGAGGTGCTAGAGAAGAATACAGAAAGAGGAGCGACAGCGAGCCATCTCTAAAGAACTCTTTCCAAGGGGCCTGCGACCGAGGAGTGAGGTGACCTCCACAGGAAAGCTTGGAAGCCTAGCATGGCCTAGAGGAGATGCCGTGATGATGACGGAGACAGAAACAACTGTTTCTGGCTAATGGCGTAAGGAACACCATCTGCCTCTGGAGGAACTCCAGGCAGCTCTGTGGCTATGAAAATAGTGTTATGCGAGAGTTAGCTTCAGGCCTGTACTAAACCCAAACGGTGCTAATGCTGCATTGCAACCTTCCCAGGCAATTGAGAAGGCAACTGACCCTCTTCCCTCCCTCCTGCTCTTGCTGCAAACTTGGAGGGTTCCCGAAAGAGCCACGTTCTGTGGCAGGAGGATCAATACGAGAAAGCTATGCCCTGCCTTGCCTTTGCTTATGAAGCTGAGGAGAGAGAAATCAGATTTGAAGAGAAGTGGACGATTTGATGTTAGACTGGCAGGGATTTCTGCATCTATATTTGAAAGGAACGGGAAATCAGAAAGATCTTCCTGGGATTTCCTTTACAATGAGGACAGAAAATCAATCTACAGAATGCCCTGCCAAGGGACGTTATGAGGGAAAGTAAAGCGTCTCCCTGATCACGTCCTACCACATGCAATTTTTCAATAAACGGAATATATGCAAATTCATAAATTTCATTAAGTTCTTCATTGAGTTATAATTGGTTCTGTTGGGAACTTTGTGGATTAAATTCATTTGTTCTTTATCTAAAATTAGAGATCAGTTCATTTAATAGAAACAATTTGGGAAATTATTCTCAATGATATAGTGAGGAATAATTGTGAGTGACTTTGGAATGCATAAAAAAGACCATTGGGTGTTCCGCCTAGCCCTTCCTTCACTGCCTTTGAGCTATGTTTCTACTAAATTATAGAGATCTGGTAACAGTGGATATGATTTTTCTCCTTGGCATGCAAAATAGCTTTTCTGCATAGAGGTACTAGGGATTTCCTTCTTGTCTCTCCCAAAGATGT
>PVKM010014735.1:0-23393 GCA_004027735.1 Carollia perspicillata | reverse complement strand
CAGATGAAGCACAAAAACCACTAATACGCCTAGAAACCCTGGGCTGTACTATGTGAAGTTAAAACAAAATACCTTAACACAAACCTCTTGACATGGGCACTCATTTTGGGCTCGGACCGGGCACAGCCTGTGGGGTTGACGGCCAGAGGAAGCTCCATGAGGGGGTTGCGGCCGTAGCGGAAGGTGTAGTTCTCACAGGCCTCAACCCCGGGCAGCTGGAAGGAAGCACAGCAGGGCACACACACTCAACCGAGGCCCAAGGCTCCGGGCCCCCGGCCCCGCCTGTGCGGACAGAACGCGCCAGCACTTTCAAAACGCACTTCAGCTAACACACTTGGCCTGCACTCCGCACTGGAGTACGAACACCCGCATTTGGCATCGAAGCAGAACCCCATGACACCCAGTGTGCGGGTCTGTGGGGGGCAGCACCTGAAACACCAGCTTCCCGGAGATGCGGGGGGAGGAGTGGACAAGTTGGGACGTGGCTCTTTCGCCAGGTTAATGGCAACATTGAAGTCTTTGGAATTTAAAACGTGGGTTCAGTTAAAAATCAAATAGGTCACTCTCATGACGGTGCCTCACTGCTCTCCACCTCATGATGACATGGTGACATGGCCGCCTGCGGGGCCCCCAGAGCACAGGGGGTGACCTCGGGGTGACCCGCACACTGATTTACATGGTGCGGGGCCTTCCCGAGACCGTGTCTCTCGGCAGACGCAATGGACACACCACACAGCTGGGCCCTCTGCCCAAGGAAGCAACGGGGCCGTCGCTCAGTGGCTTTGGGGTTCTCTGCTTCTCCCAGGAAAGCCCGCCAGCAAGTTTTTATCTTGGGCAGAGGGGAAGCTTATAATCAGTTTTCCAGAACAGAGCGCAGACTTATGGGCACATGTGCTATGACCCTAAAAGACCACCAAGGGAGGACGTGCGTTCTCCTGTGGCCTGACAGTGGCCACGGGCCGCTGGTCAGGGATGGGCACGCACGAGTCCCGAAGGGCAGGGCAGCTCGGGGCCGTGGGGAGAGGAGCCCCGTGCTGTGTGGGCCGCCTGGCCGAGTGGACTCGAACCCTTGCTGAGCTGCCCTAATGGGAAATGACACTGCACGTGAACCCACTAGCCACATGGACAATGGCACGCGACAGAGGGGTCACCCCAGGGCGGGCCCGCCTCGCGCCACACTCACTGACTCCGCGATCCGAGCCACTGCCGAGACGGTCAGGCCGAAGAGGTCCTCGCCCTTCAAGTACGCTGGGAACAGCTGCAGCGCCTCAGACTGCTTCCTCACGCAGGCCACAGGCTCCAGGATTTTGTCCCAGACACCTACATACGGACCAAAAGCGAGTCTGTATGGCAACCCAGGTCAACGGAGGCGACTGCATGCAGCCTGAGACCCACAGCAGCGAGGAGACCAACCCTCGCGGGTGCCCTGGTTCCCAAGCTGGACGCGGCCCGGGCGCGGCCAGCGGCGGAGGCAGACGGAGAGACCCTGGCGTCTGCAAGGACAGACGGGGATACGTTAAGGGTATTCAGTAGGAAAAGTGAAAAGGAGTGTTTAGAATAATGGAAAGTTACGCGAACGTCCAGCTACTGGTATCTCTGAAAGAGTTACTTTCACCTCAGGTGTAAACTAAATCGTGAAACTTATATTTTTATTGGAGTCATCTAGAGCATCTTCATACACTTTTAAAAAACGCAGTTTCCCACTACATTAAAAAAATACTGACTTCAGAAGGAGAAGGTGGGGAGACACACACACACACACACACACACACACACACACACACACTCGGACGTTTCACTTCCCTCGCTCCGGCACTCACTGGCTGATTCCCGTGTGTGTCCCGACCATGGACTGAACACGCACAGCCGTGGTGCACTGGGACGCCTGTCAGGGCACCGAGTACTTTCTACGCCAAAGTGACAGTGACGTCCAGGCTTAGCCCCAGAGGTCAAAACCGAGAATTTACTTTCCAGCTCTGAACGTGACACGTGGTGCCCTGAAGTAAGACAACCCACAGCGCCTGCTTGACAGATGGAGCGCGCCCTCCACGTGCCACTGAGGAGAGGGTCCCCCGTGCAGGGAGGCAACCGCTATCGACAAATCCTCCTACTTAACCCACTGTGCCTGACTGTTTTGATTTGGAGGAGGTCCAGCAACTGTTGGGGAAACCGCACGGCGGGGCGCAAGTCCCGCCCACGGGGAGTCCGGGTCTGCACTGGCGAAGGGAAGCCTGGGGGGCGGCGGCGGGCAGCCCTCACCTTTGGGGGAGGAGTCGCTCAGGACGAGGTCCTCGTGGCCCTGCTCCACCACCCTGACGACGAACACGGGGCGCCCATCCTTCTCCTCGATGGAGCAGAGGTAGCGGCAGCGGCGGTGGGCGTAGCGCGCGCTCCAGTACAGGCGGCTGGCCTCGTAGCCCACGGGGAAGAGCGCTCGGGGCGAGTGGAACGCCGGCATCTGCTGCGGGAGCAGCTGGCCGATGGCGTGGAAGATGAGGCTCCCGACGCGGAAGGTGCGGTCGCGCTCGCCCCGCTGCACCACGCTGGCGACCTGGCGCGCCTCGTCCCGCTGCACGTAGACCCTGCGGAAGACCGCGAAGTGGTTCAGCTCCTGCTCGTGGGCGCCCTTCGGTCTGTGCGCGGGGCAGAGCATGGTCTTGTCCTTGAAGAACATGCACTGCGCTCTCAGGGCGCAGGTGAAGTGGTAGACGTTGGCGCACCGCAGGCGGTGGCACCCGCTGGTGGCGCCCGTCTTGTGACAGAAGACGCACTTCATGTGCAGGCCCCTCCTCAGGGCCAGCTCCACGTTTATCAAGGCACCCGCCTGGGTCTCGTAGACCTCCGTGGACCACAGGGCACAGTTCAAGTGCACCCACAGGTCCAAGTCAAGGTTGAGCAGCCTCGCCGGCCCATCCGTCAGGCCGTCGCCCTCCTCATGACAGAAGCAGCACTTCCGGTAGTCTCTGGGCACGGGGTCCGGCCTCAGGGAGGTGCCCAGCTTCCTCAGGAACTCGTCGATCTCGTCCTCACATGGGGGCTGGAACGAGCCCTTGGGGACCACGACGTGCACGCTCCACTTCTGCCACCTCACCCCCCTCCACTTCTTGGGGACTGGCCTGCAGTCTTCAAACCCGCCGCCGTGCACAGTTCTCAGCCGGGGCTTCAACTTGACTGTGACCTTAAGCTCATCTGGCTTTGCCTCGACCTTGGCTGCTTCAAATGCGGGCGGGAAGGTGATGGGAGGCGACGCTGGCGGAGAGGCGGCCTCCGGGAGCTGTGGGAGGCAGTGCACGTCCAGGGCGGAGACATTGGCGCTGTACTGGTGGAGGGCGCGGGAGGGCGTCTCCTTCACGGGGGACTGCGGCAGCGAAGGGGCAGCCTCCTGGGCGAGAGAAAGAAGGGCAGGTTACAAGCTCTGAAAGCAACTCTTGTTGAAACAAAAAGCCACGTGGCTTGACATGTGTGACCCGCGGGCAGGGGACAGAGTCTGTAGTAAGCCTTGAGGCCCCGTCCCTCGGAAGTCCATGTGGACCCCTGCGTGTGTGTGTGCCTGTGTGTGTGCAGAGATGGGGCTGGGGAGGGAGGCAGCCGCGGGTGCAGCTGCCACAGGCCTTCTCCATGAAGCCGCGCCCCTAGGGGGCGCTGCTCCTCCCCGTCCTGCACACCCCCTTCTCCACCCAGAACGAAGCCAGGGAGACCCGCGCTGTGCCGTGGAGGGGCTAGTGAGTCTCACGGGCACGATGCAGCAACAGTGCTTACGTGAAGGCCAACAAGCACCGCAGAAAGGCCTGGAGCGGCACCGGCCCAACTGCGCCCCGCGACGTCTGGAGCCCCGTGCCGCCCTCTGATGCCCCAGACACACGGGTCGCTCCCTGCGTTAGCTGAAGCTAGACCAACGTTACCTTGCTGTCCAGAGTTTTTGCTTGTGCGGTCGACGCGTAGAGAATAAAGCAGTTGTTGCTGCAGAAGACAATGTCCTTTTCCCCTCTACTGCAGCTCTCACGAGAATCCTGGAAAGCAGAGAGCAATGTGTGGGGGTCTCGCCAAGTCCCAACGGAATAAGCAAAAGATCTACGCAGCGTGTCAGGTGGCCTCTCATGTCGAGGGTGGAAGGAGCTTCAGGTACGAGAAGGTACGAGCAGGACGGCGTACCTACTGAGCGTGTAGTGCAGCCGCAGAGAGGACCCCACAGCGGCCACTGCACACTCCACACTCCACGGCCCTGAACACGTGTTTCACGGCACCCAGTGGGAGTCCGCTAAGGACATCAGGTTCTCGGCACCGCCACACGTGTGCCGACACACTAACAGAAACACATGTCCCGTGCGGTCACCAGGACGAGGCAGCAGGGTGCCGCCCAGCACACTTCCAGTGCAGGGAGCCGGGGGGCGGAGAAGGGACACCCAAGTACCTTGTCCCCGAAGGCCGGGTCCCTGAGAGACTTGCGCACGCCGCTCCCCAGGATGACCACCTTGCAGTGGCAGCACCACCGCGTCCTGAGGGCCGTGCCCTCCGCCATGCCGTGACTGGCATCCTTGTGCACAGAGAGACCTGGGGGCGACAGTCTTGTCAGGGATAAAGGCTGCTGTCACCACACAGCGGCGCTGGCATCACGCTGCTACTTCACAGAAACCCCATCTTCCCAGCAAAGGTGACGAGCATGCCCGGGGGACAGAGAAAGGAGCACAGCTCAGCTTGGGCAGCTGGGCGGCACTGCTACTCGTGAGGGCAGGACAGACAGGCGCGTGCCCCCACCCATCTGCGGGCGGTGAGTCGGGGAGCGGTGTTCCTGGAGCATTACGATGGTGGGGACATTCTGTGAGATAAAGAGGCATGTGTACGAGAGTCCTAGTCTGACGTTGACAGAGAGGGCTGAGCCAAGTTTTGGAGCAAGGTCAGGAGAGCCAGGACTCTGCCCAGGGCACGATGGCAGGACGGCGGGACGGCGTGGGGAGCAAGGAAGACGGGATGGCAGGAGCAATGAGAGGTTAGGAGTTCAAAACCGACCCTGGTGACTCTCAGCCAGAGCTCCGAGGACTGGGGGACCGCTGCGTTCTGGCAGCAGTGCAAGGACAGAAATGGGCCACAGGGCTGGCTGCAGGGGTGGGGGGATGGGAGCAGAGTTGGGAGGAGGCCAGGCCAGACACCCAGGAAGGGAGCCGGCGTGGGAAGGCACAGCCACACCGACAGAGAAAAGTGGCCCCGGCACAGAGGATGTGGCAAGTGGTGACGGAGGGGGCAGAAGGAGAGGAAGTGCCAGCCCTCTGGGCACAATGTGGCGCTTGGGGGAGGCAGGTCTGGGCGTGCAGGGAACGATCGGCGCTGCTGGGCAAGCCGCTCCGAGCGGCCACGGCCACCCAAACGCTTCCGGCGGCCCAGCGCACCCCCCCGCCCCACAGCACCAGAGGTCCCATCGCACCGCCGCACACAGTCAAGGTACCGGCGTCTGCACTCGGAGACTCTGCCTGTCGCCTGGTGAAAGTTGCAGTGAGACTCTCAGTGAGCACGACCTGCGGAGGCAGAAGGAGCCCGAGGCCGTTGCGCAAACCCGCTCACCATTGCTCGTCGGAGGAAATGGGGTGCGGGGCGGCTTCAGCCGGAAGGAGCTCGCTAGTCGGGGGGGCGCCGCAGATCCTGGTGGATGCCCACGGAGAAATAAATGCTGTCGATACTCCAAACCCGGGTTCGCTCTGTGGCTACTGACCACACCCACGGACGGACCGTCTGGAGCGCTACTGACCTCATAGCTGTTAGGGACTCGGACACGAAGCAGGTCGGAAAAGGCAGCCACGACGCTGCCGATGTTCTGGAACAGAAAGGCCAGTAAGCCCGTGCCCCCCGCCTAGCCAGCTGCCCGGCCCGCTCTGCCGCCCCGCTGCTCCTGTTCGGATGGGAGCCTCAGGGCAAAGGCCACGTGAAGGGCTGGTCTCCTCGTCCAGTCTCCACACACTAAGTCCCCACATAAAGGGCTCCCGTCAACAGTAGACCTGAGCGTGCGAAACCACGTCAGGTCGCCCTGTGTTGGATGGGTGTGCAGGGACACGGCATGAGAGTGCACTGGACAGCCCCGGGGACGCAGGCTCACAGACCAGCCTTGCGCCGACTGCCACGGAGTCACACTGTCGGACCAGTGTGGTCGCCAGTCCAGTGTCCTCACAGAGCGAAGGCCACCTGGCAACGGTTCGGCCATTCACAGGGAAGCAGCACCAGCAGCGCCGCCTGCCCGGCAGTGCTGTCTGAGCGCTGGCTCCCACCACTTAGTCCTCTCTGTGGGCAGGGACGCAGCCTCTGGCCACGACACGGGGACTCCAGCTCTACTCGGCCCTTCCACCTGGACAGAGCCTGGGGTCCATCGAATGCCTGCTTGCGGGGTTCGGAGCAGCCAGCAGGCCGGCAGCGACCACGCCCCCAGCCTACCTTTGACCTCCGCCCCCCCAGGACCCTGCAGCACAGCTCGTTAGCGCTGCCTGCCGCGCCATTAAGAGCCACCGCCAGAGCCCGAGTGAGCTTTACCTCAGCAGCGGCCGGGTGCAGGGTGATGGCCACGGATATGAGGCCCGACCGAGGGCCGTTGGGGGACGCTCCGAAAGGCGGCGCGAACAAGAAGGCGCCTGGCTCAGTTTTGACATCGCTCCGCCTGGACTCCATCCCTGAGAAGGGGGAAACCGAGAAGGCGGGGAAGACCGAATGTTACTGCTTTTCAGACTCTTAAGTGCGAACACCAGCAACTCGGCCCGCCGCCGGGGGACCCGCCGCCACCAGGAGCTCCCCTACCTCTCCCCGTGGGGCTGGGAAGAATCGGGATAATGGGGGACGGCACGGGCTCCGGAGGCTCCTCTTTGACCGACGCCAGATCTGGGTACCTGCGCACCTCCACCCCCACCACGCTCTCCGGGGAAGAGGACGGGACGAAGCTGTCGGGTGTGTCCCGGTCACCCCCGTGGTCCTGCATCCTGTGGGAGAACCAGCGCCACGTGTTGGCACGCGCAGACCCACCCTGGCTGCCCGCACCCACTCCTTCCGCCAGCGTGGCCGAGAGCTTCTCTGCACACGGCAGTGACCTAGGAAGCTGGAGGTTACCAAGGCGACGGAGGCTGGAGGGCAAGTGTGGTCTTAGGCTACACGGGGTGGGGCACCCCAGAAACCCAGAGCCGCCACCATGCTGAAGGAGACCCCTGGCACGAACCCCAGACCGAGCCTCCATGGAGGCCGGCCCAGGCAGCCTCGTGCCGCCCACAGCGCTGGCCATCCCTGGCAGTGAGGTGGAGGGAAAAGGAGACCCGGGCTCTCGGTCTGAGTAAGTTCCTTCTCTCTGGTCCACAGCTGTCTCAGTGGTCGAGACAGAGACCTGGACTGAAAGACGTCTCTCTCATCAGTCTGAAGGGAGTCCTCAGCTCCCAGGGTGCCGGGAGGCCAGGAGGCAGGCCTCCCACACAGGGCAGGGCAGGCTGCCAGACTCTCCTGGTCACGGGCCTGGGACTGACAGCCGACGGAAGAAGTCACAACGCAGTGCACAGGACAGTCCTTCAACCCCCTCCCCCAAGAGCGGTCTCCTCTCCCGGCAGACTCTGCAGACGCCAATGAAGCCGGCCCATCACGCCGACAGCTGAGAGAGCCGTGCCTTCGAAATACCAGACGTGGAGATTCCCACGGCCTCACCGTCTGTTCCATCATTACTTGACTTCCGGGCATGTAAGATTTCGACAACTTACAAGCTGATTTTATTTAGCAGCCAAATGTTTTACAAACTTTAAATTCTGAAGAAAATTATTCACCAAGTGTTACCCCTTAGATGTCCTCAGAGACTATTCCTGCAGATGCTATACTAAACACACACATGTATCCACTTAGAAACGTGTGATAACCACAGAACACTGGCGGAGAAAGGGCCTCCTACCTCAGCTCCTCCAGGGTGCTGTGAGGCGGAGTGGGCAGCGAGGCTGGCACGTCGACGGTCTTCGGGCCCTGAGCGATGGCTCTGGCCAGCAAGTCGTCCTGGGGCCGGAATGGCAGCGGAAACGGTTTAGATCCTAGACTTTTGGTAACTGGAAAAGCGAACAAATGACCATGAAGGCGCTGGGTCAGGACTGCGGGGCAGAGAGAACGCCTCGTGCGCGGGCAAATGCACACTCAGCGGGGCGTCACATCAGAGGTGTCCCCATCGTACCTTCGTGGGTCACTAACATTCCGGCTTTTCCAGCAAGTTCCTCAGTTGTCGCAAAGCCATTGGCCATCTTCTGACAAGCCATAGGAGGTGGTGTAGGAGGAAGAGAGGCAGGGGGTGTTGGAGGATTACTTAAATTATTCTGCTGCAGGAGACCAAAAAATTTTAAATTACATGCTACTGAGCAAATAAGCCATGACCTTGCTAAAATACAGTTCTGTGAATTTTTAGCACATGGGGAGCAAGGCTACCGAACGCAATTAAGATGCCTCTTCCTCTCTAAATCACACGAAGAAGAAAAGCAACACCCCAGGCCAAGAGGCTTTCTGGGCGGCTGGCGCTCCCCTCACTCCCCGGGCCCCACCTCGCACTCAGCTCTGAAGGCAGCGGGGCCGCGCCGCGCCTGACCGGACCCTGAGCCGCTCTCTGCAAGGCCAAGCAGTGAACTGTAAATCGCTCTCAAAAATTCCTTCATCAAGTTCTCATTAAGACGTGCCCCAGTTCTATAAGAAACTTGAGCATTCGTGGCCCTGTTCCTATCAGCGGGACTTGCATCCTAGCTGTTGGAGCCTGGCCTGTCTCAAGTCCCTAAGGAAGCAAAAGCAGGAGTAGGGACACTGAGATGACTGAGCCGGTCACACCCCTCCAAACAACTCCCCCTGCTGCACCTTCGCCACCTGCCTGTCATTTACATTTTGACTGTGGGGATCTGCCAGTGACAATGTGCAAATCGAGTGCAAGGTGAACTGTAAGTCTGGCCAAGACCAAGGGCTTCCTGAGGATGAAGAACTCGTGCGCTGGTTAAGAGCTGGAGCTGGAGCCGAGGGGGCGAGAGGCCGGGCTGCCCCCGCGGAGCAAAGCCGGCACCCGGGACGAGGGGAGCACCGCGGGACGGCGACTTCAATAGTCCAGGGAGGAGAGAAGTCCTCAGGAAAACGGGGGACATTCTCCAATATTGTTACAAAAAGCCCATTTGGCGTAAGTTAGATGTGAAGTAAAGAATGCCTACTAAGGCCATCATAAAGCGTCGTTTAACGAGTAACGCCAGGAGACGAACTCGCCTTAGTCCGACGTTCCTACTGGTGCACGAATCAGCGCACAACTGCACTGAGTGCCCAATCAGATAGAACAGCTAGGAAAGGTTTCTTCTCATTTAATTTTTCAGGGTAAACTCCTAACTACACCTTTCATTCTCACCCTTCACTCTGAATTTGGGTTTCTTTTAAGAGGTAAAACAGGTCACGGGGAAAGAGACACAGGGCGGGGCGAGAGCAGGCTCGCAGCTGTTCCTGGGGAGGCAGGGCCGGAGCAGGCCCGCGCGGACTGAGCCATGTTGCGCACTCCCAACTACGAACCTGCTCCCGTCCCGCCCGTATTCTCTCCACTGTGGAGACGCGGCTGGGCATTTTTCCACAATTCCGATTCTCTCCTGAACAAAAATTTTGAGTGTTCACTTCCGAAACCCTTCGGCAGGGAAACGCGGGCCTGTCCGCTGAACTGGAGTTTTGGCGGAACTCGGGAGGTCAGATGGGAACTAGACGGAAAAAACACCACGCGCTCCGCCAGCGCGGCTACGCATCCAGCGAGGAAGCGAGGTGGCACTGCGGCGGGGGAACATACCTTGTGGAGCAACTGAGAATAGTAATCCGAAACCCCGTCAAGGGTAGCACTGCCAAAAGCTCCTAGAAGTCGGTTCCCACTATTAAATTGGCCACTGCCATAAGGAAGAAAGTGCGCAAAGTTCACTCCAATGATTGGTTCCATTAGAGGGAGCAGAGAGAGCTGCTATTGAAAAACACATTTGAGAGTGATGCACATGTCAACAACAGAGGGCGGTTCTCAACTCTTCTAAGACCCGAGGCAGCTTGGTCAGGCCGGCTTGAGAAAAACTGCACTTAAAAATGTCACGGACTGAAACGCTGGAATAAGTGCGAGACTCCAGCGTCTCTGCGAGCTACTTTGAAATAAGCTCTGTTCTGCTCTGTCTCAAAGAGACACTGCCAGGCATCTAACAAGCAAGCCCGCTCCTTACCGGGGCTCAGCAAGGGTCAGGGTGCGGCGTGAGGCCAGGCACCCAGGGGCACGCTCGGCGGCCTCTCCCTCCTTGGCAGCAACTATGAGGGTGCAGGACCAGAGCTGACTGCGGGGAGATCCCCCCCTCTGCACGTCTTTGCGTCCAAGTCCCACGCACTGCGGACAGCGCGTCTCTGGGTGCTGACCACCCCCTGCCCCAGCGACTTCACTGTCCTCTGGGGCTGGCAGGACGAGCTGCACTCGTGCAGACAGGGGCACTGTCAGGTTCCTTGCTGAGGTGCGCCTCATCCCTGTACCTCTCACTTTAGGGTCGAATAAGCATCTGATGGCCCCACGCCCTTGAATTTTCAAAGGGGCTACCAGGAAAGGCTCACCTGTTTCAGGTGGGTGAAGGTGTCGGGGGCCGAGTGCACGGCTTGCTTCTCCTCCTCATCCTTTCTCCTTTTCTTTGAGCGAGGAGCTGCCTTCTCCCCTGTCCTCTGTGTCCGTTTGCTCCGCTGTTTCTTGGTTTCACCCCCTCCGTCTGCTTTTGGCAGCTGGTTGTTGCCACATCCAAAACCACCTTGCACTTGAGCCCCCAGAGCTTGCTAATGGGATGGGAAAGGTTAAGAAATAAGAGAGATATTTACACATGGGCTTTCAGCACCAGCACGTCAGTCCCGCCCCAAACACGCTCCCAACGGGGGAGCAAAGTTCCAGAGGGGAGGCAGCAACATCGAATGCCACCGCCGTTCCCTAAAACTTTCACCCCGTTCCTCAAACATTATTCTCCAGTCTGGACACCAGGCAGCGGCGAAGCTGGAGGAGGGAGCAGAACCCCCACATCTGGCTGCGTGCCCCTCAGAGGAGGCACCGCCCAGCCGACCAGAGCCCCCAGCCCTGCTGCAGGAAGCTGCTCTCGGCGCAGTGGCCTCTGCTCAGGGCCGCGCGGGTGAAACCCGGCCTGCAGAGCAGCTGCCAGGCTCCGGGAAAACGTCACCCTCTGCACCTCAGGTCGAGTGGAGCGGCTGGCCTCAGAGGTGGATCAAACCAACCACACTGGCCATGCGAATCAGCCCACAGTCACACATTTGACTGAACAGGAACTGCTGTGCACTCAGACTCAGCGAAAGAGGACTTGTGCGACAGCAGCAAGCCTTTCTGCGCTTTTGTCTCTGTATTAAGTGAGAGTACGTCGGTCCTCCAAGGGGTCACTAAAGGTAGTGCTGTCGATACCTAAAAATACAGGAATGCACTTTAGGACCGTTGTTTCTGAGTCTGACAGCTGCACGTTGCTACGTGGGCAACTACAGTGGCTGAACTTACTTTAATGTACTCTGCAGGAGACCGTGAGGGTTTGGAGATTAGAGTTACCAATGACACTCAAAGTGGCTTGGAACAAGGACAGCAGAGTCTCTGTACAGGGTCCCTAAGGGGCAAATGGGCACTGTTTGTGGCCTGCCCAAGGCACAGGGCACCTGCCGAGAGGGCCAAATGCTGCCTGAGACTGCGGAGCTGGACTGCATCTCAACAGAACTTAAACTCATGGACACCGAACCTTGAACTTGCTGTAATTTCCACATGTTGACAAGTCTGACTATTTAGATTTCCCCCAACCATTTACAAATGTAAAAACCAGTAGACAAGCTTAGACTGCCCACCTGGGGCTGGATCCGAGGCCGAAGGGCGAACAGCCCTGGACGATAAGCAACGCGGGCCCTCTGGTGCCACTCAGAGAGAGAACCCCGAGTCCGACTCCGGGAGGGAGGGAGCGCCGGGCAATTCCCACACTGCCGACCAGGGAAGCCCAGGCCAGGGGCCATCCTCTGCACATGCACCTGTGTGGGGTCACCTAGGACCTTGTGAAAACCACCTAAGGACCAGTAAGTCTGTGTGCGGGGCAGCGAGGTCCCGTGCCTCTCAAATAGCCCCAGGGTGACTCGCAAAGTCGATCCCAAGACCTGCAAGGGCCTCAGGCCTGGCGCTGGCTCCTGAGGGACCGGAGCTGCGGCCGCTTAGGGGAGTGTGATGGGCACTGAGAGCTCCTCCCATCCTCACAGGGGCCCCTAGGATGCTGACATCACTACGTCACAAAGAGCACACAGAACGGCAAACCACCAGGAAGTCTGAGTGCCCGAGACAGAAGCGGCTCACATTTTAACCGTCCGTCTGCAGTCTCTCGTCTGCGCCGGCAGGCGTTCTGTTAGATGCACAGCGAGCTGCATTTTGTGTTCTTTGTTTAGGGGGCTGCCTGGTACACTGGACAGGTTGCCTGTGGCGTGGGACATTCATACACAACACGCGTGTGAACCGCTGCAGAAACCTCCTCATCTGTAAGAACCCCACCACCTGTCAAACGGGGAGACAGTAAGTGACATCTCAGGGCAAGTGCTCAGCATGGCCTAATGCCACGGGTGTGGTGAGGGGTCGTTACCCCTGGCAGGGCTGTCTCCGCCCCTTGCCACCCTCCATACGGACATGACAACATGAACAAAGTCTAAATGCGTACACAACACAGTTAATGCCATCCCTTTTCTACCCTAAGACCCTCTCAATTTTTTAACATACAGTCACCAGTATTAGGACTTCAATACCTGAAGCCTGGCTGGGTGCTAAGTGCTGTGTTGGGTGCTGAGGACAGAAGGTGCCCCCAAACTGAGCCTGCCCTACTGGGGCTGTCCCAGTAGGGGGCGCTGTGGACGCAGTCCCGTGAGCACAGGGCACCAAGAGGTGCTGGAGAAAGGCGCCTGGAGAAGATTAGCTCGAGAACTGAGCTATCGACAGTAGAAAGACTCTGGCCGGATGTGGAAAATGAGGGGACCTGCGCTGCAGGCCCCACCGACCTGGCACGTGTCTGCTGGTGACAACCATCTGGCAATGAACTGACAAAAGTCGCCTCCACCCACGGGGCCAACACTGCCCCCTCTACTGAACTGCCAACAGGCAGCCAGAAGAAACAAGGCCAACCAGCACCTGCCAGACACACGGCGTCCTGTCGCTCAGCACCGGTCCCCTGAAAACACGGAACCCATAAACCCAGGTGAGAAGCGGGGCGGGGAGCTTATGAACACCGAGCTTCTCCAACACACAGAAGAGGCCAGGCTGGGGCACCGGAACCCCAGTCTGAGGGCCGTCTCAGTCAAGTTCACAGAAACGCACGGGCTGGGGCCTCACAAAGGCTCGTTAACAAGGAAGCTCTTTGTACAAAAAAGCAAAAGCAAACCACCGACATGTGAAACACAACACAGGCAACCCGACCCTGCAAGAGGGACCGTGTGACACCAGATGTTGACACACTGTGATGCGGGGGCGCCAGCTGTCCCCAAGAGTCCTGGGGGTCCTGGAGCAGGAGCTCCTCTGTGTTGCACACTTTTTGGCAATAAAGATACAGACATTTACATCTTTGCTTCAGTTGTATCGACTTGAGGTAGTACATCGGCCGGCAGGCACGTTGCATATGAAAAGCACCACTATGTCCCTGAGCTCAGAAAAAGAGAGTAAACGAATCTTACTTAACGGAGCTCATGGGTGTCAGAGCACGGGGCCCGTGGAAGGAGAAACAAGGAAACACAGAACGGCACCGCAGAGCACGCAGGCTGCGCCTGCGGACACATGGGAGCACGCGGAGGCTGGCCTGAGCCGCACCTACCTGCCCGTCGGCTGGGCCCGGCCTCTCCACTGGCTCGCTGTCCTTCGCACGGTTGTCTTCTGTGCAGAGCGCGCCCTCGGGTTTCGGGTTCACAGGGGCGGCCGCCTTCTTGTTTTTCAGCAGGTGCTTCAGGAGTTCGTTGCCCGCGTCTGCTTTGGCAGCAGCCGGGGCCCCGGCAGGAAGGGGAGGGCTCTGGCCCAAAGGGACGGCACAGGCTGCTGCTGTTTCGGCAGCCTGACTCCCAGCGCACCCCTCCAGTGGAGGGGCCCTGTGGCCTGGGCACTGCTCGGGCTCAGCTGTTTCCCGTTTGCCCTCTTCAGCGGTGGCAGGTGTGTCCAGGGGCTGCTTGTCCACATCTGCAGTGGCGGAAGTCTGGTGCTGCGGGGCTCCTTGGGAGGACTCGCCGGGGGGCAGGCTGTTTTCCAGTTCGGTGCGCTGCTGACCTGCCGCCGTGCTAGGAGCCGACGGGCCACCCACCTCCCCCCGCTCAGGCTCTGCTTGCAGAGAGAGCTCGCTGGGCGTGTGCACGGTGGACGTGGAGGTAGCTTCGGAGACACTGGGGGTCGGTGGAGCCGTTATATCCGAGTGCGGAGTGGACGGCGCCTTGGTGGACTCCGCGTCGTCATCTTTCTTTTTCTTCCTTGCTCTCTTCTTCTTCCCCTTCTCCTCTGGGATGATGTCGGAATACAGCTGGATGAGGGACTGGCTGGAGCCGGCGTAACTTTGTCCATGGGTCACGGCAGGGTCCTGGCCACAGGGCAGACTGCTGCCGGCCCCCGGCGGTGCTGCAGACAAGGCAGGTGGGAAAGGCGGCCTCGCGGGGGACTGGGGGAAGCCGGCCCCGGGAAGCCCTCCAGGCACCTGCTGACTGGGGTGGAAGTTAGGGTTCCCGCCAGGAACTGACGGCGAGTCTGGAACAAACGATGGGGGTCCCAGCTGTCTCCGCTCGCCGGATGCCATGAACGTCGGAGTGGGGGGCGAACCCACAGACCCGTGCGCACTCTGCTGCTGCAGAGCCTGGCCCGCCTGCTGCTGGTGCTGAGGAGACGGCTGCAGGGGCCGTGGGGGCTGCAGGAAGTCGCACGGGCGGTCAGGGCTGTAGAATGGGGCCGGGGGCGCAGCTGGCCTGGCGCTCAGCTCCACCCTCTGCTGCAGGGCTCGCTGGCGGTCCACCTCCTGCAGCAGCTGGATGCGCTGCCGCTCCTGCTGTTCTCGGAGACGCTCCTTCCGCTCCCGTTCCTGGAAGCTTTCGCTGAAAGGATTGTTGTCCTCGAACTCCACCCGCGGAGGCGGGCCGCTCTGCGGGTTTGCACTGGGCACCGTCCCTGGGGCTGGTGTGCATGTTTTCATTGGCAGCTGGGGAACTGGAGGCGGAATCCGGGATGGGTTGAGGGAGAGGTGAGCAGGGGCGCTGGGAGGCTGCCATCCTGGTAAGCCAGGCATCCGCACGGGGCTGGCGTGGCCAGGAGGGACGGTCGTGTGCGGCAGCGGCTGGGCCACCAGGGGGAAACTGGGCTGGCCCAGGACGGGCGGTGCGGCTCCAGGAACCAGGGGCAGCTGGGGCTGCACCCCGGGCAGGACGGTGGGCGGGGCCATGGCGCACTGCTGCTGCTTCATGCGGTAATCCTCCATCAGCTCGGCGTGCTCCTTCTGCTGCTTGCGGATCTGCAAGGAGAGGGCAACGTCACTCGTGGACCTGCACCGCCGGGGCGTCTCCACGCCCTGGCTGAGGGCTCCTGGGGGTGGGGGGGGCTGCACCGAAGGCAGTTCCATCTCACACAAGCAAATCACGTCGCTCAGGCAGCGGCACAAACCACAGAAAGCTGAATCGATGTGCACTAACGGAAGACGGCCAACGCTCTCTAACAACAGGGCTTTCATGAAGCCACCTGTGAAACGCTTTTACATACAAAATGCCACCAACAAATTCCACACAGTTTTCTGAAACGAATAGTAAGGAAAACCTCACTGAGAAAAGCATAAAGTACTTCAACTACAAAAACACCCAATAATAAACAGAGGCTACAGAGCAATCAGCTAACCGTAACACCTCAGAAGTTACGTTAATCCACCAGGTGAGAATAAATGAGGTTAAACTCCACCATTTAGACATGTTAACATGCCGGTTCTTCAATGTACACAGTGGCACTCCCCACCCCACCCCTGGCTGCCTGGGTCGGGAAGACTGGATCAGAAGACTCCCTGCATTTAAGAGCGAACACGCTCACACTCCTGAACTCCGTGCACCCTCTGAAGTGGTCTCTTCCATAGCTCCTAGTATGGTCCTAACAGACTGGTGACAACTAACTCATCCCCAAACCCCCTGTGCCCTGCACCGGTGCCCCGGACTCATCCAGTTAAGGACGCAGCTAGAGATGGAGGCTGGGAGGGAGCTGGCGATGTGTGCACCCTTCCCAGTCACACCAACCGCGGGTGGATGGGTCTCACACTGGTGGTCCTCACAGACTCGCAGGTCCCTGCAGGCGAGCCCATTCTCTGCCCATGGTGGCGCTGACCTATTCTCCAGCTGGGACTTCTGTCTCATTTTCTCCTCTTTTCTGACCAGTTCACTGCAGAGAACTGGAGTCACCAATGGACTGAGGAGGCAGCAAGAATGCACACAAAACCCCCAGAACAGTGTCTGCGAACTAGAAGGCGGGGTCCCGTCATTCCAACAACACTCAAAACTACTTTAAAAAAACCATCAGCATTCAGTATCCCAACAAGATCACGCTGGACAGTGGGCAGCTACACAGGAACAGGTGACTGCTGGCTTCCAGAGCACACCCTGGGGCTGGGCAACACGAGGCCCCTACCACAGAGAATCTGCACAACACCCCCAAGGCAATGAAAAAGCTGTAATTATGTTACGGGAAATACCCACGCTTAAAAGTGTGTTTGCTTGTAGTACACACCCGCGCAGTAAATTCAGAGAGAAAAGAAACCTCGCCTTCTGGGCTAGTCCTGGTCCACGTCACCAATCATATCTCCCCTTGTCGCCGTGTCGGCAAGAGCACCACCGGGGTAGGCTGCCCGCATCGGAGCTCCTCCCGCTCCAGCCGGGAGGAGCGAACGCATCACCTGCCTCTTCCTGGGTACAGCGGTGATGCCGCCAACCTCAGAAGGTGGCCTCCTCCTACAGTGTCCCTTGCAGGAAGCACGCTGAATTTAGTCCATGCACTCTGAACTCCCCCCTTTCTACCATTAGCATTCAGCGTACTTTTCAACTTTTTTCAACTAATTAAAATGGACAATTAGGAGCCACGCTGACTCTTTGGGAGTACAATTCTCTGAAGGCTCACACACAGACATTAGTGCTGCCGCCACCATGAGTGAGACACAGAAAACTCCCTCACCACCCCTCTGGGGTCGAACCTCGCTCCCACAGCACTTGGACTAGGAAACCCCTAGAACACTACCTAGCGTCACAGCTTTGTCATTTCAAGAATGTCATGCACATGGAATCAGCATGTAACATTTCGGGATTAGCTTTTTTACTCTGCATGACGCTCTTGAGACCCATCCGGGTCATTCCTTTTTCATTGCTGTGTAGTACTCAGTGAGGACACGCCATGCTTTGTGCAACCACTCACCCCAGAAGGGCAGATGGGTGGTTCCCAGTTTTTGGTGACCGTGAACAGAGATGCCATAAATATATATGGGTTTTTGTGTGAACCCAAGTTTTTAAATCTCTTGGGTAAATACCTAGGAGTGGGCTATTAGCCCATTTTGAACACTGTTACTGCTTTAGTTCATTGTTTTTATTGATTGTAGAGAAAGGGGAAGGGAGGGAGGGAGGAGGGAAACATCCACCTGTGGCCTCCTGCACACGTCCAGACGGGGACTGAACGCACTACGCAGGCCTGCGCCCTGACCGGCAGCGGAACCCGGAACCTCTGGGTCTGCGGGACGCCGCCCAGCCAACCGAGCCACCCTGGCCGGGACTGCTGACGGTCCTCCTTTACGTAAAATTTTACTTCTTTTTAAGGATAACCATAATTTCAGTATGAGCACTTTGAGAAACAACTGGTTTTGTAATGGAAGAATGGTTTCACTTTTTTAGGAATGAGTATTTTTCACAAAAAATACCAATGTACTTTAAAAGGAAAATACGGAGTAGAAATACTAAAAATACGCCATGCAAGAGAATCACTAGAGTGCTCCGAATGCCGTATCCGAGACTCCACTGAGACCGGGAAGTGAAGGTGATGGAGAAGGGAAAGCCATCTCCCAGGGAGCAGACAGATGCTCCTCGGGCTGCTTCTGTCTCCACGGGAACCCAGGGCCTCCTGGCGCGCTCTGCACCCCGGAGTGTGGAGAACCTGGCAGCAAAAGCACCAGAAGCTCCCCGGCTCCCTTCCAGGGCATGAAAAGGACTCCTCTGGGTCAGGCCTCTAAGAGTTACTCTGCTCAGTGTGGCCCACCAAACGCCTGCTGTGCGACCACCAGCCCAGGGACAGGACCCTCTCGAGGTCCCACGGAGCACGCAGACGGGCCACCTACCTGCTCCAGCTGTTTCTGAACCATGCTCTGCTGCTCAGTCACGTGCTTGAGCTGCTCTGCGTCCTCTTCTGGGAACTCCCGCCCGGCCTTCTTGGCGGTACGCTGCTTGGCAGAAAGAGCCTTCTTGGATTTTCTGTGGGCGCCGATCTGTTCCTCGAGGTATTTCTGCTGCATCTGAAGCAGCTGCTGGGTCTCCTGCAGCCACTCTTCGTACTGCTTACGCTGCGAGTCATCTGGGGAGAGAACGGAACACTCACCGTGCTGGCCTTCCCCAGCATCCCCCAACAGAGGAGCCCCCCAAACCCAGTTTGTAAGGCAATGCACTTTTACAGGAACTGGTAGCAGGCATTTTGAAAGCACCGTGCTAAACATTAGACTGTGGCGTAGCTATGGAGTGGGAGGTTTTAGAAAAGTATTTCAGAGAGTCAAGGAGTGCGTGTTTTTAGGACAGGAGTTAACTTCATACTTCTGTCAAGGCTATAAATCTAATCTTTGGAAAGCAGACTTTTACCTAACAGATAAAAACAAACTGCCAAAGCCACGTGTGCATCTCGTGAAGTCCAGTTTACAGACTTTGCAGAGACAAAGACAGACACACCCTATCACAGCCCTTGGCACGGCTCAGGTGCCACTTCCCACATGAGCAAGTGCAAGGGGTTCCCCTGTTTCTCTATGGTGGAAATATGTCCTATGCTGACAGGGAGGGGACACAGAATGGTTCAGAAAGGACCAATATGAAGTCTGTGTTGTACAAAGGAAATCTGTATGTTAAAAACACTGGTGATTTTTAGGAATTCTGTAATTTGTACTTCTGGTAGTGAACAAAGACCGGGAATAATTAACCAAGTACAATCTTTTCCAGTTTTATGACTGGCTGGACATCTCCCCAAAATGACTCTGTCTCTTCCTCTGCCCCAATGGTCCTCCTTTGCTCTTTCAGGGCCCTTCACTGCCATGATGCCAAAAAAAAAAAAAAAAAAAAGTCATCTTGTGTAGTGAAATTCAGGATATTCCTTTGATTCACTTTAAAGACAAAGAATGATAAGTACCATTCCAAGAAGGGCATCAGCTGAAAACCTACACCGGTGATCACAGAACACCGTCGCGCAGTACGGACGCACCACAGCCGACGGCCTGGGAGAGCCGCAAAGAGCCCGCTGGTTACAGCAGTTCACTGGTCTGCAGCGCGATGTGTTCACACCGTGATGGTCATGAACGCGGGGGCGATTTGACAGGGTTGGACTTTGGGGCTGTTCCTAAACCCTCAAGTCCCAGCACACGCATGAACTTGAAATATAGTCTGAATGTGAGGGGCATTTTCCAAGAACAGGCTTTTTCACAAGGTTTCAGAAGTTCTGCTTCGGGTAGAATGAGACCTACCGCAAGGAAAGCCTTTCTGGTTTCTGGAACCAGGAGAGCAGAGGTGAGCAAAACGAAAAATAACGGTGAAAAAAAAGTTAGCTAAACAGTCTGAAGATTTCGGAAAGGTTCAGTTTGGGGAGAACTTTCAATCCTATCCTGAACCGCCTCGGGGCCCCGGGAGACAGCGCGACAGGGCTCCGGCACCCGCGCGGCCAACCCCGCTGGTCTCTAAGCATCTTCCCTGTGTCGTTCCCCTTTAGCGTCCTCGTCACTCAGGCAGACTGTCGCTGGAGCAAGAGGAGGTTTAATGCTGCCGATGGCGAAGTGCCCGAGCTCCCTGTCTCTCATCTGCACATATACAAAGTAGCAGTGGTACCGAAGAGAGTGGGGAAGATGATTTTTCTTTACTGAAATATTTGTCTAACTAGAATTCTTCATGCACGGAGAAAAAAATAAAAGCAGTGAAAATACATGCCTCGAGGAAAAGACGCCCAACAAGGCTTCATAAAGATGAGGGCCCTCAGAGCGAAAGCCACACACCTGCGCTGACCCCAGATCTCTAGAACACACACAGTGCGCGAACGAGCAATCCCCGAAAACAGGTAACTCGTGAGATGCATACTTACTGACAAAGCCCGGACCGAAATTTGGAGGGTTAGGCCTAGAAAGCTGATGTGTTATACTGCCGTCCTAAAATAAGTAAAATTTACACATAGGTTTATTCCACGTTTCAGTTCAAGGGGGAAAAACTTTAAGAAAAAGAAATGGAAGGATTAAAAAACCCCTTTAATTTCCTAAGACATCTTTAAAGCTCTCATTTTAACAAAAAGCAGAACAAATTGAGTGGTGACGACCAATTTTCTGGAAATTTTACTCTCCGGACTGCTGGCATTTCTAGGTTCAGCTGAGAAACAAGCGTGTCCGAGCTCAGGGACTGCCCATCGGAATCACGACCCAGGGCAAGCCAGGCCCTGTCAGCGTGCAGCCAGGGATCACCGGAAACCCCACTTGGCGTGAAACCCACCCGCCTTCTCGTGCGATTCAGACAGACACGTGGGCCCTGGACTGACGAAGCCCTCTCTACAGTACTGTCGCCCACGAAGGCCGGCGTCTCTAACGTGTGCGCATGAAGCACGGGCACGCGGCCTCGCTCCTTCCTTCTCACAGTGAAGAGGACGCGGCTGCGCGCAGAGCTGACCCACGCTCCGGCCGGCGGGGCGGAGAACACAGCCCCGCGGAGACGTGCAGTTCCCGTCTGTGTCCTGGGCGGATGCTGGGCGGGTCGGGCAGCTCTACTTTCCCTGACACTGCTCGACACTAAACAGGTAAACACTCTTCACACTCATAGCGGAGTATTTTGAATGGTGACTATTCAAACAACTAAATTATTCCGAGGCACAGAGAGCAGAATGTGACTTTACCGAAGAGAATATCTGTAACCCCTATTTTCTACTGTGCGCAGCAGCTTTGCCTCCGACACGCAGGACAGAAACTGTCTTCGTGCAGCTGAAGCTGGACGACGGTGACACCCAAAGCCCCACACATCGGTTTCTCTCCATGCGATTTCCCACCCTTACACAGAGTTCCTTTTCAGGAACTGCGGTCAGTGGTTAACCTTAGTGTGTCCTTTCCTTAAAAATTAACAGAAAAGCCGCTGCTTCGGCTGAGCCAGTGTCTAAGGCTCCCATTACTGCTAGAAGTGGTCTCGCCCTGCAGAAAAGGCTGGGTGGGGAGAGGAGAGGAGACGCGCGTCCCAGAGGGAAGGGACACAATACCTGCGGAGCGACCTGCGGCAGGAGAGTCTGGCCTTCGCCTGTCTGAGTCCCGGGCCCCGACTGGCCCACGAAGGGGAACCTGTGGGCAGGAAGCACCAGGCGTCAGGGGATGAGCATTTGGAACTACAGTTATTCTACGTGCTGAATGAAACCCGTTCCTGTCCAGGGCAAAAGGAGCGATGTCCTCCAAGTCTTCCTCATCCCACATTGACTGCACTGACCCCGCCCTCCTCCTCGGCAAAGGGTCGCCTCTTCCCGCCCAAAGGAAGCCCCAGAGATCAAGCCTCCTTCCCCCACTCAGTGACCTGGGGGCCGTGGTACACGGGCTGGGCCGTGCCAGGGCTGTTTCACTCTCTATTATGCGCTTCACTGTACCTTAAAGCACAATGAATTCAAGTATTTTGAATCAAAACAATCTAGTGAAGAAACAGTTTTATTACATATGTTCTAAGAAAATTATTTCTTCCAATCAATCTTAAAAATTGCCTTTTCTGAACTAAAAACATAAAAGTAATAAAAAATAATTGGCAACTGAACTATTTTGTGCTCTAAATAAAGACATATCTCTAAGAAGTTTCACGCATTTTGGTAAATTTCTACATCTAAAGTTAAAGTAAAAATTGGTCACTCAACCAGAAAAAGTCTGTATGGTTGAAAATATTTGGCCAGTATCTTGTTTGCCGACGACCCCTGCCCCTGCAGCCCAGGCCGGGACTATCTCTCTGCCCGAAGGCCACCGCTGCCTATCCCCTACCACCGGTGTATCCCCTGGCTCTGAGGGACGGCCACCTCCGCCTCGTCAAAGCCCTGGGGAGCAGCCAACACGGGCCCACATGCACCCCTCACGGCTGTCTCCCTCCGACCACAGAGGTGTGCTGCTGCGCCGGCAGGGGCTCTAAGTCTGCGCCCCGCCTTTCGCATTAAGTGCTGACCGACGTTTGGCCTGATTCTGGCTTTAGACAGCAAACTGCAGTCTCATTAGTAGGGCCACAGCTTTGTCACCAACAGAACTTATGTCACTCCCATACGAAAAGCTGTTGCACGCACTTCATGGGGACCATTTAATTTCATTATTTCTTTGAAGTTACGGTAGTTATTAAACCCACTGCTGAATGTGTTCAGTAGCGCACACACACTGTAACTTTTAAATAACCATGTTTCAAGTTTAACTGATTTTCCTTTGTAGCGCTGTTTTTGGATTTGCACAGAAGATACTCTGGGAAGAAGGGCGGAAGCCTCACTGGAGCGTCCGAAAGTCACGACACGGAAGGGGCCCTGAGCCACTGAGGCCGTGCGGGCAGCATGGGGCAATGGTGCGGCCACCGGCTCTGCTCTGCTCTCAGAAGTGCATCCGACCCACCTCCAGACCATCTTGGCTGATGAACTGAGCCTTTCAGGTTCCTAATGTACCCAGAGTCTCACGATTGCTAGAGTCATACAGTTGATTTTTTCCTTTCCTAAGTTTTGAGAGTCCATTTATTAAAGCTGGGGACAGGGAAACAAGAAAGGCCTTGGGGACAGGGTCAGGGCATTCCCCCAGGACCTGCTGCTCAATGCTGCCCTGGTTGCAAGTCTCATGGGTGGTCCCCTTAGGCTTTAGGACATGCACACCTGTGGGGGATGGGGCGGTGGGGCGGATGGAAAGGCCCGGCATGGTCCCGGGAGTGAGAGCACCGAATTCGTAGACTTGACACTCACTCCCGTAAGTCACCTTTACGTAGGAAGTTTTTCAACAAGATAATGAGGCGCGATCCCTCCCTGCTGCCGGAGGTCACCCCACAGCCATCTACACGAGAACCATGCACGTGCTCACTAGTCCTGGACGGACCAGCACCATCTGCGGGCAGTCCGATCCGGTCGGGTTGCATCGCAGTGAATGAAGGTGCGTTTAAAAAAACCACCGCCACGTTCATCCTGGGGGTGCTCT
>PVKM010014734.1:0-28667 GCA_004027735.1 Carollia perspicillata | reverse complement strand
CCACGGTGGCTGTGGTTGGGATGGTGGAGGTTTGAAAGCCTGGGGGTGGTGGAGGCTTCCTTGGAGCCTTCTCCTCTAGATTCCAGTGGTTCCATATGGGTGGTGTGGAAGGAGGAGGCTGGAGGAACAGCAGGGAAGACTTAGCATGACTGGGCATTTCTGCCGCCCCCTTCCCTCCTGTCACTCCCTCCTATACACAAGCACGTGCATGTCCACCAGCTGGTACCTAGGTGCAAACATGGGAATCCAAAGTCAGATTCTACAGAAAACTGCCACTGAAACCCCTACGGCCCAGTGCTCAAACTCATTCCCACTTCCCCCGGGTTCCCTCTTGAACCTTCCAGCCTTCCCTCCAGAGAGGCACTCCCAAGGCTAGGAGTGGCCCCCACACAGGGAGCTACCCTCCTACCCCAGAGAAAGGAAGAGCAGGGTTGTGCTGCAACATGATGGAACTAAAGCAGACATGGCATGAACATCCTGGCTTCCAGGCTGTGAAACCCAAGGACCAGTTGAAAGTCTAGTTCATTTTCTTCACAAGGCCCCCAAGCAGGATCCCACATCTTCCTCGCACCTGGCAGCTCCTCTGATCCTGGGCACAGTACCTAAAGCTGAGGCCTCAGTTTCAGTGTGGGGGAAGCCTGTGCGGCTGGCCTGAGTCCTCACCCCACCGGCCTGGAGTAGAGATGGAAAAATGTAAAAGAGGCCCCATGGAGGGTTAGGTTGTGTACCCAGTCCTTGACCCAAATGCTACACCTGATCCAGAAATTCCAGCCTTCTTCCTCCCCTCCTTCCACTGCCTTGGGATGACTGCCCCATGCCCACAGGCCCTGAGGGGCTGGCCTGAGAACTGGCTGTGCTTCTGGCCCCAAGGGCTCACCATTCCTGCTCTCCAGCCCTGCCCAGTAGCCTGGCTGCCTGCCTAGCTGCTGTGGCCATCTTGACCACAGACTGTGGCCGCAGAAGCCTGTGGGCAGAGGCAGGGCCCAGGCGTGTGAAGGTGGTGGGGTGGGCAGTAGCTGAGGGTAAGACTCAGCTCCCTGGGGAGGCTCCTCTCCCATCAACCTCTGCCTTTGCCCACTGCAGGCTGCTGGGCACTGGGGAGGAAGCATGTCTCAGCCAAGGGAGCTCACAGTCTGGGGGAGAGGGACATGAGCAGCTTAGCTGCCTGTTTGTAGTGCTGAACACAGAGCTGGGCCCACTGCACCTAATATTTCAATCCATCCTCAGAGTAGTCCCGAGAAGTGGGGATTTTACAGATGAGGAAAACTGAGGCTCAGAAAGGACTGGTTCTTGCTCAGGGTCACACAGCCAGCTACTGTGGAGGTTCTTCCCACTCTGGACCCTCTGGACCATGTGACTGGTGCCTCTGGAGAGACCCTGGGCAGTGTCTCTGGACAGTGTGAGTGGGGGTGGGTTGAGTTGAGCGGTAGATGGGCTTATAGGAAATAGAAGCCCCCCTTGTTTAGGGGAAGGCATCTGGAAAGCTACCTGGAGGAGGAGCCTTGTTAGATGGCTAAGGACTCGATGGAGATTCCAAGAGCGAAGCTCAGGCTGAGCAGAGGCAGGAACTTGATGAGCAGTGGATGGGAGGATAGGAGGTGGGTTGGCAGGGGTATCCCGGTGCCTCCGGGCCTCTCGTATCTCCGGAGAACCTGGGCTGGAGGGTGCTGGCTATGTTCAGGCTCTGCTGGTCCAACTGGCCAAACCACTTCTCTGCAGGCACTGCCCATGGCCCCTGCTCACAGCTCTGCCAAGAGTTGTTGACAAACCCTGGGTGAAGTCTTAGTCAGGAGCCTACAATCCCCCTATTCTGGTTCCCTGGGGAAAAATGATTACAGGGTCCTGAGCCCCAGATTACTCTGCCATCTCCTTCAGAAAGCCTGCCCTGATTGTGTCCCTCCAACAGAACAGTTTCTAAGATACATTGAGAGTGGAGGGTAGGTCTGTCTGGGGAGATGAAATCAGCTGTGCAATTTTGGGAAATTTCTACTTTCCTCTGTAAACCTGTCTTTGTTTTCCTTATTTGCTCTGTTTTTCCTGAGAACAGTCAATGTGTGTCACTACTCTTCTAGGCTTCTGTAACTCTTCCCATCCTCATCCCCCATCCAGCCCCACTATCCTCACGGTTTTCTCAGAGGTTCCCAGCTACGGGGACAGGGTGCGGTGCCTCGGAAGACACTCACACCCAGGACCTCGGTGGTGCCATTCATGAAATGGGCCTGCGCAAGTCTCCCTGACTTTCTTGGACAAAGCCCACCGCCGGGAAGGGCGACGATAACGCCCCGCGGGGTGCCCCAGCCCAGATGCTGAAGCCAGTTTGCCCTCCAGGTGGCTGCCCAACCCCGGAATAGACCTGACTGTTTTATAGTCGGGCCCTCGTCACGGGGCTGGGCGGGGCCTCCGCCCCCGGTCGAGGTGGGCGGGGCCGGGCGGGGCCACGAACCAGCCCCTACCGGAGTGCAGGACAGGGCACTTCGGGGCGCGGATGGTGGTGTGTGCGCGGCGCAGTGGCAGCTGGGGTGCCTGCGGTTCTCCCCAGCTCTCCACGTCTAAAGAAGGGGCCACCGTCCAGCTCAGCCCCACCCCTACCCCCTGTTTCCCATGGGCCAAGCTGGGATTGTTGAGCTGCCGGCTCTGGAGAAAGACTGAGGCTTGTACAGGCGAGATGACGAGGGGGCTGGAGAGGCCCGCGGCCCTCCCGGACCTGTGGGTGACTGAGCCCCTCGGTTCCCAGCTGCCAGACCTAGTGTGAGAGCTGGTAGGTCAATTAGAATGGAGGGAGTGCTGTTGCTCGGTGCTCCTCTGGGTCTGTGTGTGAGGAAATAGCTGTCGCTCAGTGACAGACCCTGACAATACCAGCCCCCAAACTGACGCCCCTCACACCCCTTTGGGGGCAGGGGCCTGGGGGGGGCAGAGGAGTAGGGGAGCCAGAAGAGGGGACTCACACGAACTCACACTGTAGGACTGGGGCAGTCCAGGGGCTGCACACCCTTGTGAGAGCCCCAGCAAACCCCTGTGCCCTGCACTCCCAGAAAACACCTTCCCCTTGTGTATTCCAACTGTTTCACAAGTTTCACCCAAACACAAATGTACTGAGGACAGAACTTGGGGACAATTAGCTGGATTTCACCAACTCTTTGCTGGTTAACACCAACACAGATTGAGCCTTCCGTCCAGTGCTTCATGAGCTTGATCTCTCCCACCCCCTCGAGAACTCACCAGGCCAGTATTACAGTTATCATCTCTATTTCACAGACGAGGAAGCGGAGACACAGTTAAGCCACAGGTCCAGGGCAGAGCCAGGGTGTAAACCTGGACCCTGCAGCCCCCTGGCCAACATTTCCCTATCATGTGGCACAGTCCCCACACCCCTGCCCTTACTTGCTCCTGACCCAGTGCCTGAGGCCGAAATCAATGCTCCTGACCACCTTGGTGGCCTGAGGCATGGTGGCAGGTTGGACTGTGTCCCAAGTACTCATCACCTGGTCTATCCTTGTTAGACCCTCCAAGGCCCTGCCACCCCCAGCAGTTGCCCAAACATACCATCCCTGCTGGCCTGGGCCTCCCACTCCTGAAACATGAGCCTAGGAGATGCCCCTAGGTTGGGACATTCCTCTGGGTGTGATGGAGATGACACTGGCAGTGGAAGCTTCTGGGACAGGGATGGTGATACAGAGAAGCAGAAACAGAAAGGGAGTGAGAGAAGAGAGGCTAGGACAAGGATCAACTCCTCACAGGCGTCAAGTGGGAGGCCCCCTCCTGCCTGTAGCTGGGTGGATTCCAGGGACGGAAGGAGGTCTAGGCCTCGTCCAGTTTGTTTGGCTATCCTCTGGAGGAGTCTGGGGGCCCCCAGGTTCATGGTCTCTGGGTGGGGTAGGGGTTGTAGAGGTCAGGTTGGCCCTATTCTGAAAAACCCTCCAGAGAGCCTGAAGAAAAACAGCCCTGGCCGGATGCTAGGAGTAGGAGTCTGGACACTGCCCGGTACTACCCCTGAGGAACTCATTTCCTTGGCTGCAAATCTGGAGGAGGAGAAAGGGAAAGTCCCACTTCTGGGTGGCTGCTATGAGTCCAGTTCTGTTCGGAGAGTTATGTCCCATGTCACAAGAGGCTATCAAGGGCTCTTCCAAAGTTGACAGCCTGTGACTTGGCAAAATGACCATACCTATATCCCTGACCAATGCGAGCTGAGCCCTCACCAGGTGTTCATCCTGGGAGAACATTGTCTCATCTAACCCTTAATCAATCCTTGGCACGGGTCTGTTATCAGCCCCTTTCATGGGTGAGGATTTAGGATCAGAGACATGTGGTCACCTGCTCAGGTCATACAACTAGCATGTGACACAGACAAAGTTTGCTCCTAGGCCTTAGCAGACCCTTCTAAGATTGGGTCCAGGAAGGTTATGGAGGCACAGAGGCAAGCTTATCTGAACCCTGCACTGATCCACCCAGTGTCGTACACAGGAGCAGCTCCAGAATGCAGAGGGGCCCAAGCCAAGCTTGGCCTGGACTCCTTGGACCCCACAAAAACCTGTTTTCCCTGGGACCCCTGGTCTAGGACCTGTCTCTGGAGGAAAGCCCATGCGCATCCCTTCTCTGCCCTGGCCACATTGTGGCTTGCATAATCCTGATGGACAGGAAAGTGCTTCCTGGTGTCTACTCTAAGTTCTTGCTCCTGAAACACCAGCCCCACTCTAAAGAAGTGGTTCTCAATAAGGGGTGAATGTTGATCCCCTGGGGACATTTGGCAGTGTCTGGAGACATTTCTGTCTGTCATAGCTTGAGGGAGGGAAGTGCTACTGGCATCTTGTGTAGCAGGTAGAGGCCAGAGGTGCTGCTAATCATCCACGCACAGGACAGCCCCCACAACAAAGAATTATCTGGCCCAAAGGTCACAGGGCTGAGATTGAGAAACCCTGAAGTAAAACATGGGCTTTGGAGCCAGGCAGACCTTGGTTTCAACCCTGCCTCTGTCATTTACTAGCTGTGTGCTCTTTGCCAAGTGGCTTCACCTTCCTTGGTAACAGTGAGTTCGCCATCACTGAAAGTGGTGTGCTAATAGTGACCCTCATCTTAAGGGGACTGGAGGACTAAGTAGGTTGCACATATTCAATATCCAGCACAGGGCTTGGCACTGGGGAAACTCTGTCAGCGATAGCCATTAATCTTATTTTCCATGGTAGACTGAGGCTATGGGAGCAAAGGTCTGGTGACTGGACCTGGAGCTCTCTGCTAGTCAGCCCTCCCTCCAGTGCTGAGCCTATTGTTGATCCTGGGAGAGGCTTGGGTTGGCCACCGTGGACCTGGAGCGAGCAGCCAGAAAGGAAACGTGATTCAAGGTGGGCAAAGATCACTTGAAGCTCACCTTGCTCGCCTTTTCCAGGGATGCCAGGGGGTGGGGGCGGGGGGGAACCAGGATACCAAACACACTAATGAATACACACAGAATAAGATCCCTTAGCTCAGGGAAGTTCCGTGGATTCACAGCTGGGCTCAGAAAGGAGTGGCATTTTAGTGAGCACAACCCAGACAGAAAGAGATGTGGGCGAGGGAGGAATGGCATCCTTGCCCTGCAAACAGCATGTTCAAAGGTCTGGTTGTAAGAAGTAAGGCAAAAGACCTATTTCCCAAATGATAGTGTGGTCAGAGGGGTCCATTTTGCTTAAAAGAGCTTAACCTTATGGGGTGGGGGGCAGGCATCAGAGCTAGCAACCTGGTCATTAACCATTTTCAAACTAGGTCCTCCTTCCCAGGTGTACCCTGCTTCTCAGGGCACCAGGGTCCCCCTTTCTCTGTGATGGGAAGAGTCATTGCAGTTTTCCTCTTTGCAGTTCAGACACTGCCTGCTAAGCACACACACACACACTCACACACTTAAAACAGAATTTAGGGATCCACATCTCTGCCAGAGTTCTCCATCCCTGGGGGTCACACTAGACATCCCCACCCCCCATCCTCACAGTCCTGTAACCTACCCTTCTTACCAACCTAGGGTCCTCCCACCTAAACGATGTCATAGCCCTTCTGCCCTTATCCAGTCTCTCCCTTCTCCTCTGCCTCATCCATGCACCCAGAAGCCCATTCTGCTGTAACTGCTGCCACAGCCTGCTCCTTGAGAAGACCAGAGTTCTAGCCATGGCCTGTCTCAGCCATGGCCCCCTTCATCAGCTCATGCCTCCTCAGGATTGCCCCCAATTTTCATCCCTTAGGCTTCAACTAAGAAGGGCTGTGTAGGCTCTCCTCATCCCCTAGGAGGCCTGGGACATGGAACCAACCTTCTTCTTTGTCTCTGGAAAGTGACATTTCTTTGGAATATAAAGCCAACGTCTTAGCTTTCTGAACTCTGGGAGCAGAGAAATGGACTCCCTGGGCCCCACTCCGAACTCAGACTTCAGCCCAGGGGATACTCAGTGAATGAATGAATGAATGAATGAATGAATGAATGAATGAATGAGTTATGCCTGACAGCCAAGTTCCAAGTCTGGAAAGGATGCTTAATTTAAGGCGCCTGCGACAGGCGAAGGAGAGCTCGGGAAAGCCCGGCCAGGAAAGCGGAAGACACGGGGATTGGGGTAGAGGCTCCTCTCGAGTTTTCTGACCAGCAGCGGCAGACCAACTCCCGCCCTGGAGTCTTACCAGCTCGTCTACCGGCAGGGCTGAGACTAGTTGGCTCGGAGGCGGGCACCGAGCCCGGCTGTGTCCGCACTCCAGCCAACAGGAAGAGAAAGAGAGAGGCCAGGCGAGGCGGGCCAGCTGGCCGGTGGGGAGTCCCAGGCGTGGGCGCCGGGATCTGGGGAACCCCAGCCGGCGCCTCCCGGCTTGGGTGCGTGAGGCTGAGGGTGGGGATAGCAGCCTCCGTCCTCCGGCCTCAGCGTCCTCTGTAAAATGGGGCCCCTTCTAAGGGTTGGTGCGCGCACTGATGGGGCGGGGAGAGGGACGCGAGGTGTCTGGGAGAGCAAGGCCCAGACACTGAGTGACCCGCGCGCAGAGGAGACGCTGGACCCCAGCTCCAAGCAGGCGGAGGCGGGGCTTTCGGGGGGGCAGGCCCTGAGCGTGGGCGGGGCCGGGGCCGGCACCTGGGTGAGGTTGCGCCGCCCCGCCCCTTTGCACTTCCGTGTGCCGCGGCGCGGGAGCGGGAGGTGGCTACCCTGGGGTCTCCCGAGCGACCACCAGCACCCGCCCGCGGCGCCTAGGCCCGGAAGATACTTCACCGGCTTCGGGGCCCATCCCGATCGGGGTCCTCCAGACTCCCATCGGCGCGCACGCCCAGGAGCCGCGCCGGGAGCCAGACCCAGCGGCCGCGACCCCTGGTACCTGGCCCCGCGCCTGGAGGTGAGTGAGGGCTCGGCCGGGACCTGGGATCCACGCTACCCCGAAGGCGCGCCGCCCCTCCCTTCCCCCTCCCTCCCCGCTCCGGTTCCCGTTTTCGAAACTGAGAAACTGAGCCGCGGCCAGATAAAGTCCCGCCGCGCTCCAGGACCCGCGGGTGCCTCCGTCCCGCTGTCTATCTGTCTGCCCGCCCCTCCGTTCAACCGTAGAAGCCGAAATCCTCTCGGCCGTCTGCTCCAGGACTCCCTACCCGCCAGGGTCCCAGCTCTTCCGAGCGTCCGCCCGGCCCTCCCGAATTTCTGGGGCCCTCTCTCTGTCCATCTGTCCCCACCCCTCTGTGCTCCCCCGTCCGCGGGTTCTTAGCCCCGTCTGTCGGTTCTTCGCCCTCCGCTTGCCCCGTCGCCCCACCCCAGAAATGGGAGATGGGCGTGCTCCATCTCCCACCGCCCCCCAGATGCAGTTCTCCTTGAGTGGTGCCCCCCCGCCCATGGTCGCCGCCCCCAGCCTGTCCCGCCTCCTCTCTTTTTCTTCTGCAGGGCCCAAGCTAGGCCTCCCGCTCGGCCTCGCCCCCGTCCCCGAGTCCCCGCCTGGCCCGTGCGGCGCCTCCTCGTCGCTATCTCTCCTCTCAGTCTCGGTGTCTCTCTGTCTCTCCATCTGTCTCCAGGTTGGGCGTGGCTCCAGTCCCCACCCTACCTTTCTGCCCTGCCCTTCTGCTCCTCTGCCCCTTACCCTGGTGGCCCTTCCAGGACCCGTCTGCCCCAGGCCTCTCCCAAACCAGACTCCACGCCCGTGGGGGCCCAGTCCCGTGAGGGGAGCAGGTGGGGAGAGCCAGCGTGATGAGGCAGGAGGTGGGTATGGTCAGAACTTGCTCCGCTTTCCCAAATCCCACACTGAGCCCCCCACTTAAACCTGATTAGAAAGATTTACTAAGAGTGGAGGGTTGTGTCCTTCTCTGGCCCCTGCCTTGAATGCATGGATCATGTCTCCTTGAGCTGATTCCTCTGTAGCTGGGCTTGTGGGTACGTTGTATGTCTGTCTGCTTGGGTGTTCTTTGTGACTGTCTGGAACTTGCCCCTGTGTGTCTTTTCACGTGTGCGATTTGCCTGTGTGTGTGTATATGGCTTATGGGGTGGTCTGAGGCTCTCTGCACTGTGTGCGCTGTGTCTTGCTGTACCTTTTATCACCAGACTTCCTGCTAGGTGTTGGTGTGTGTCTTTGTGTGCCCCCGTGTGTGCATCCCTGTGTGTCTGGAGGCTCCTGTGTTGCACACGGGGTGTATCATGGTGACCCAGTAGCCATGAATATATTCAGGCCATTAATTATGGGAGCACATGGTATTAGGGTGCCAGCCCATTAGGCTCGTGTGTGTGTGTGTACAAGTGTGTGTGTGTGTTCACTCTCGTGTTCTTTCTCTCCCTCTGCCACTGAGTCAGTGTGATCAGGCTGACCTGGTCACCAAGGGAGGGGACTGGTCCCTTGGGTTTCCTCCTTCCTGCTGTGCACTGAGCTGGGGTGTGGTGGACAGGCCAGCAGAGGGCAGTGGTGTGCGTGCATGTGTGTGTGTGTGTGAGAGAGAGAGAGAGAGAGAGAGAGAGAGAGAGAGAGAGAGATGTGGAGGTGTTTGGACAGCTGTATCTGGCTGTAGGGTGGTGGAGGGATTTGGTGTGTAACAGGACTGGGACTGGGGCGAGATTGGCCGTGTGGGCCTATGACTGGTGGGAGACTCACAGTCTGACTGTGTCAGGCTGTGAGTGTGTGTGCTAGGGGGGGTGACTGACTGTGGGGAACCAAGAGTGCTTGGGCGCGGGAGTCAGGAGCAGGAGGGGATGAAGCAAGGTGTGTCGTGCCTGTGCCCTGGGATGACAGTGCTGGGAGGGAAGGTGAGAGCCCCAGGTGGGAGGCTGGGAGGTTTGGGTGTGCATGCAGCTCCTGGGGAGAGTGGGGGAGAGGTTTTCATCTCTCACCTTCCTCTACTCCCCCAAGTTGACAAACACCAGAAGGCAAGGCTTGGGGTTTGTAGTGTGACCAAGACCTTGGACTTTGGACCCAGGAAAGGCTTGGGCACAAAAATCCCTGTGCCTGTTAAGAGCAAGAGATTGGAGCTAGGCCTCTCTAAGGCTGTTTCTTTATCTGCAGAAGGGAGAAAGTTGTGAGGACTGGAGGTCTGTGCCAAAAGTTCTTTAGCACAGCTTTGGCCCATGGTGAGAATTCAGCACATGCTAAGTCTTATTTGATGACCGCGTGCTCTCCCCCAACAGTATGGTCTCCATTCTCCTGGGAGCTGGGGCTAGTAAAGCCTAGCTAGTTCCCCAACCCAGTGTTTTGCTGGCAGTGTATCTGTTGCACCCCACCCCTTCCCATCCCCTTGACCAGACTCCTTGTGGGAGGCAAGACAGCTGACTGAGACCCCACTGGCATCCAGCCCTGTTCATCCCACAAGACAACTCCCTCTCACTCTCCAGTCTCAGCTGTAGTGGTGGAAGAGAGAGCTGTGTGTGTGTGCGCGCGCACCCGCGCACAGGGGTGGGGGGTGATTTGGAGCTGTGACTGCAGGTCACTGACACCATTTAGCTGGCACAGCTAATTGGAATTTAAATTAAAATTAGAAATAAAGTACAGACAAAGAATTAAAGCCTGAGGATATCTAAGCCCCCAGGGAATGGTAATAGGGGTCTTCAGCTAGAAAAGGGGCTCACATCTGGGGAGGGAAATCTTTTGTGGAGGCCCCGCCTACTGAAAAAGTACTCAGGGCACCAGGATACCTTGCTGCCTTTGCCGTTCCTTCCTTCAAGGATTTCTCTGGGCCTCAGTTTTGTTTTGTTTTGTTTTTAGTGGTATAATACGCACAGCAGTAATGTGAGAATAACCTGAACTAATGTGCAAAACAAGGAAGAAAAAGTGTCACTATTCATTTGGCACTCCCAATTTGAGTCCAGCACAGGAGCTGGCATGCCACATCATTGGAGCCTCAGAACCACCTGGGGCGATCTATTCGTCCCATCTTAAGGATGAGACAAACTGAGGCTAGGAGGGATTGCCCCAGGCCACAAAGCAATGGTATCTGATTGCACCCTAGTTATCCCAGGCTCACAGGGCAACCTCTTGCAGACAGGAGGATTAGGAACAGATTTCTTGCTGTTTCTGTGTGTAGCTTGGAAAAGCTCCGAAGGCTGAGGGAGCGTTCCAACCCCTAGCACAGAGTGAATATATAACCAGTGCCCTGGAAAAGTTGGGCCCAACACCTTACTTCACAGAAGAGAAAGTCCAGTTCAAAGAGACTTGAAGTCTTAGAGTCAGACAAGGCTGAGCCAGGCTTGTGTCGGTCATGCTGAGGAGAGCCTGTTTGGGGACGCCTCCCAGCTCAGCTCTTTTCTCTTATTCCTGCAGGTCTGACGGGAACTGGCCCAGGTGAGGGCAGCAGGTCTACTTCTCCTGGTGGTTGTTGCGTGGTGGTGGTGGCCGTAGGAGCCAGGACTAAGGGCAAGGGGAGCTGGGAGCCTCAGGTAAGACTAGATCATCTTAAAATGGTTGGACAGTGGACAGGGTAGACTTTCTCTTTGGGCTCCTCCCCTCCTGCCCTGGGACACAGTTGGGGATAGGGGAGGCAGCACACAGAGTCCTCGGTCTGGGTGTGGGGCCTGGGTGCCCAGAGGGGCAGCAGTTGGCCCTGCGAATGAGTACTCTCTGCCTGGAACTGGCTTCTGGCCCAGCAAAGGCTTTGACCTTGCAGCTCAGAGGCCTGTGGCCCAGCAGTGGTTTGGAGTGAGCAGCGGTGACACTTCGCTGGTCAGTTAGAGAGAAAGTGGTATATGAGCCAAGGGTTAAAGGTGGGTGTATCAGCTTCTCCATGGTCCTTTATCTCTGCTTCAGGCTGTCCTCATCATCACACAAGGAAACTGAGGTTTGCCCTGGGTCCTGCAGTAAGTGGGTTGGACACTAAGCTGGCAATGCAATAAAGCCTTCCAGCTCCTGGTACAACTGAGTTCCCTTCTGCACCCACTTCTGCATTTCCCCAGACTCTCTGGGGCCAGAGGAGGGATTCTAAGTCTCCCGCCCCAGCCTCCAGATTCAGGGTGAGCAGTGCAGAGTTGTTAAGGAATGTTGGGGAAGACTACAGTCTCCGAGGCCCCTCGCCAATCTAAAAATTCTTTCCTTTGGGTCCAGCTTTGCCTCCTTTAGTCTCCATTGTAATGAAGACAGCCTGTGAGTTACCCATTGCATGTCCAGAGCCCAGTGAGCCAGGGCTCTGGGGTGCATGGCAGGAGGTGCCGAGGGCACAGGACCTAGGCGGTGACAGTGGGCAGGGGTGGCAAAGGTGGACCTTTCTCCAGGGGTCCTTCCCGATCATTCAGTCCCATAGTCTCATCCCTTTGGCTATCTTGAGAGTGAGTAGACAGATGGGCCTAACTGGGGGCTGAACAAAAACCGGGTCTCTACTGCGTCTTCTGTTTATTCAACCGACCTGCAAATCTGGTGGGGAGGAGGCGATGTGCCCCTGGCTGGCTGGGGCCTGTGCTGCCTCACATCAGGGGCTCATCCCCTCCCAACACGGAGCCTCATTCCCTAAGACGTTCAATTAATTAGCCTTGGAGCCAGCCCACTTTCAACTCTCAAACATCACCTACTTAGCCAGCACAGACATATCCTCATACAGGGATACAGAAACTGAGGCTGCACTTGGCACCTCTGCCCGCAGACCCACAAGTGCCTGCACATGCACATGCGCATACATGCGTGCAGGTGTTCCCATGTACTCACCCACAGGCATGCTCACACACGCACACAGACGCTCACCCAGCCACTGTGCACGCAGATGCCTGCCCGTGCGCTCCACACTGGGCCCATTCTGGGTCAGGAAGGGGGGTCCTTGGTCAGGGTCATAGCCTAGCTTGTGTCTGGCACTGAGAGTGAGGTTTGCGGTGTGGCTGTGACCACAGGTGCTCAAGGGGGCTGGGTCACAGTGGGAGGTGGGCTCTGCCCAGGCATTCACTAACTATTCTGCCCAGTCAGCCCAGTCCCCCAGGCTGTCCGGGGTTAGGCATAGGAGATTGGGGAGCAAGGGTGTGGGGGAAGGGCTGTGTCAACCGTGCGGGCATCGTTTGCGGCTGCTGCCACTGAGGAGGAAGTAGGCCGCCTGTGGTCATCGGGCCAAGGTGCTCACAGGATGGTGGGGGACCTATTGGCTCTTCAGTCCCCCACGGTGTCCGTGCCTGGCAGAAGCAGAGGAATGGAAGGCAGAAGGGTACTTACGGAGTGACCCGTGTACTTTCCAAGGCCTGAGCCCAGGGGAGAGGCCTGTCTGTCCGAGGTGTTTCCGGAGGCTCACTTCCTCTGGGCTGCCCAGGAAGTGGTTTCGGAGTGGGACTGACCAGCTCTCTGTCTGTGGCTCGCCCTGCCTGGCCTTGCCTGCAAAGGGAGCAGCATCTGGCTTGTGGATTAGGCCAGCTGACCAGACTTTCCACTGCCCGGGCTGGCTGGACCTCAACAAAGGCTCAGGGAGCCCTCCACCATGAAGCCCTCCACAGCCCCCACAATCCCAGCTGCTGTCTTGAATCAAAGCAAGGCTCAAACCTTTAGGCCTGGCAGGCACGGCCCTCTTGTGAGTGATTGGCCACGACTGGGCTGCATCTCCGGGATGAGGCAACTCCTAGCAGCTGGATGAATGAACCTGCGCAAGTGGCTCTGGTGCCCAGTGCCTCAGTTTCTGCCTCTGAGAAATGAGAGGATGACAGCATCCACCTTTATGGGGCTGTGCCAGAAGCAACAGACAATGGATGCAAAGTAGCCAGCACTGTGCCTGGCACATTTTTAGCGTTTAAGGAGTAGAAACAGTAGTTATGTAAAGCACTTAGCACCTGGTTCACGGTAACTGCTCAAAAAACAGCAAGTAGTACTGATGATGCAGCTACTTTGTCAGATGGCCCTGGTGCTGGGCCAGTATCACAGGCCCGGGTGTCTGTAGAGCCTGGCTGAGAGTTCAGGAGTCTGGCTTCCTCATGCCCCCTCAATTCTGCCTTCAGAGGCAGTGCTGCTGGGTGGGGAGAGTTCTGTGGGTTCAGTAAGCTCCATGTCCTCTGAGGAGAGGAGCTCTGGGGTGGAGCAGCTGTGCCCACTCAGCGGCCCAGGCCCCTCCTGCTCTTCTCCCCCTTGCTCTCTTTCAAAGGGAGAAAAATAGGTCTCAGGACAAATAAAAGGGAAAGGCAGTCTGCAACTTCCTACTGCCCCCTCAGGCTTCCGTTGGGTCCCCTCCACCCCTTGCCTCCCCCACCAGGACACTGGGCTTGGAGAAACTGAGGCTGGCAATAAGGGGGTAGGTGGTGAGCTCTCCTGCCAGCCTACCTACCCTTCACCCCTCGAGTCAGCCTTTGGGCTGCGGGTAGGGGTGGGGGTGGACATCTAGGGCTGATGGAGGCTGGAAGAGTAGGGGGAGCTAGAAATAACCCCTACAGACACATCCTTGACAAATGGCAGTGGGTGGCATGGAAATGCAGAAGGCTAGCTCAGTGAGGGTTGGGCTGAGCTTTGTTCTTCACTACCCAGCGCCAACAGGTTGGGGACCTCCGGTGTGGGAGTGATAATGGTGGGGTAGCTGGCTGGTGCTGGGAGGCTGGAGGGCGGGCGATTGGCAGTTACTTGGGCTGAGTGTGAGTGAGGGCATCCTGCAGGTTTAGGAGCAAGACTTCTGCAGGTGTCTGACAGACCTGGGTTCAAATTCTTGCTGGATATTTACTGGCTGCACTTTTGAGCCAGTGACTGGACGGCTTTGAGCCTTAGTTGCCTCATGTGTGAAATGGGCAGATCAGGGAGTGTCCCTCTGAGACGTGAATGATGAGAAGCAGCCAGGGTGTGTTTTGGGGAAGGGGTCGGAAGGCGGAACAGCAAGCACAGAGGCTTCTCAGTGGGATGGGACTTGTCTGTTCAGGGAACTGAAAGGCATCATAATGGCTCGGGTGGAGGAGCAAAGGAAGGCAGGGGCTGAGGAGGTCAGGGAGGTAGTGAGGGCAGGCTGGGGGAGGCAGGCCGTGGAGAAGGGTGTGGGCTTCTCAGAGGGGAAATGGGAAACACTGGGGCTTTAAGCAGGGCATGGTCTTAAAATACCCTCTGTCTTAAAAGACCCACCGAGTTGCTGGGGCAGAGGGACAGTGGCGGCCAAAGCAGAGGATGGAGAGCAGTGAGCAGGCAGGTGCAGAGCCTGGGGGTGGTGGAGGTGCCAGGATGGGGGCAGCAGGCAGAGAGAAGGGAGGACGTCAGGGTAGACTGCAGTGGCACAAACGATAATGTTGCTGTGTGAGGAGGGAGGGGGAGGAGGAAACGACCCCAAGTGTCCAGTGTGAACAACTGGGAAAGCACTGGTGCTGTTAGGAGGTGGGGGGCACTTGCGTGGGGGAACATCAGTGGGTCTGTTCTGGACGTGTTTGACGTGTTCAAGCACCTCGAGATCGTGGTGAGGTCAGGGAGGCAGGTGGATTCAGGAGGGTCTGGGCTGAAAGTTCAGGGAGAGCATGTACTGCCCAGATTGGGGAGGAGAGTGTTCAGCGGGCCTTTGGTGGAAGCTCTGGCTACAGGTCCAGATGGCTGTCCTTTGAAGGTCCCTGCCAAGGTGCCCAGGAGGGCAGGTTTGTGGTGGCTGAGCCACTGTTTTCACAACAACCCCGGAAGCTTTGGATCATGTCTGTGGCTATGTTGGCTAAACAGGTGCAGCAGAGCAGCCAGTCGCCAAGGACTAGGGCTGGATCAGATGTCTGCCTGGTACAGGCTGCGGATGTTGGGGGCTAGAGGGAAAGATAGGATTGCAAGTTCTTCCAGTATTCAGGGCTGGAGAAAGCTTAGATGTATTGATTGTCAAGAGAGAGAAACCAAGGCTCTGACAGGGGTCTCCCAGTAGACTCAGGCTTTCTTTGCCCAGCCCAGTCTCTTCCCTGAGCAACAGAGCAAAGCAGGTCACTGCAGGGCTGGGTGGCTTGAAAGAGCCCCTTTACCCACGCAGCCAAGAAAGTTTGGAGGCCCCTGTAATTACCAAGCAGAGCTGGAAATGGTGCTGGGAGCTGCGCTCAATACAGCCCTTTTACAGAGGACAGCAGTGCACGCTGGCCAGGCTCGCAGAGCCCCCAGGGCAGACCCGATCGGAACCAGACCTGCCCAGCCCACACCCAGCGCCCTGACCTCCAGTTCTTCTGTTCCCTCCCTGCTGTGGGTGGCACACCACAGTGCTGCCTCTCTCCAGCTTTCTTCTGATCCCTAAAGTGGGGAGGCATCATCTGGGCCCATGCCCCTTGCGGGGATCCATGGCAAAATCCTTAGGTGGCCATTTCTCTTTCTCTTAAACACAAAGATCAGTGTCAAGAATCAGGGGGAGGCTCTGTGGGTGCACAGAGAGAAGGGCTGAGGAGCAGGCTTAGGGCCATCTCTGTGGGGGTTGGTGAAGGAGCCATCCCCTCCCCAACCATGTGCACGTGCCCTTGTCTCCCACCAAAGGCCAGGTGGGCAGTTGCAGGGCTAGAGCCAACCAGAAGGTCCCTCTCTGCCTTCCCCGGGGGCTAGCCTATTGGCTTTGTGGTTTTGAGCTTTGGGTAAATCGTTCCACCTATCTTTGTCTGTTTCTGCCCAGTGAGTCTGGAGCCCAATGGAGATCCTGTGTGGGGTACTTGGTGTAGCCATCCCCCCTGCACAGGTTCAGGTCCTCCCCCTCTCCTATGTGCCAGGCCTGCGACTGCCTCATCCTCTCAGACGGGCGGGTGCAGCAGGTGTACCCAGCAGTGAGCCTGACCCACCCACGCCTTCCCTGACCTGCTCCCTCCTTCCCTGGCCCACTGGGGCCAGGAGGGACTCTCTCCAGCCTCTCACTGGGGAGGCCCAGCCTGCCTGACACCCAGCTGCCCCGACTCATCTCCCCAGCCACTGTGCCCCAAGGGCTGCAGTAGAAAAAGCTACATTTGCAATTTCCTGGGCCAGATCCTAGTCAGGGATGTGTGGGTCCTTCCAGGCCTGTGTTTTGTCTTTGTGCCCATGTGCACATTATGTTCCGTGACACCCCGCGTGCACAGGGGTCTCTCTGTGCTGATGAGTGCATGCGGGTGTTAATGTCCTGTGTGGTCTGCATGGGCCTGGATGTCTGCAATGTGTGAGAGTCAATGAGCTGGGGTACGTTTTTCAGTGTATGTGTCACCAAGTTGTCCTAGGAGTATGTCTGTGCCTGTGGCTACAGCCGTCTCTGTGTGCATGTCCAACTACAAGAGGGGCCTCCCCTGTGTAACTTTGTGTTTGGGCTGGTGGGTGTGCCATGTATGCACATGCGTGTGGTTATTCTGGGAGAGGGCCTGACATAACCCCCCACCCCGGCTGCTCACAGAGGCCCCCTTGTCCTCGGTCCTGCCATGAAGGGGCCTTTGTTCCTCCCTCAGGGGTACTCAGGGGTTTCTCCCTCTCGCTGAGCTGAGAGCTTGCCCAGTCCTATGGCTAGCTGAACAACTCAAAAACCTGTGCCTGGTGTGGGCTCTGCCCCCAAGGAGGTTCTGCCCCAACTCATGCTGGCAGGAGCAGGCTTGAGCTGATGCCAGCCAGGGTCCCTCTGGCCGAGTGAGCCCCTGGCACCTCTGCTCATCCCTCAGACTGAAGCCCCCATGACCTCCCAGCCAACAGAAGCTCCAGCCTTCATGCTGCCCCAGCCCTTCTCACTCCCTTCTTCCTGCCTACTGCCTGAGCAGTGGTCCTGTCCTCCTCTGTAATCACACATTTATGTGACTGTCCCTGCCAATCTGTGCGTTTCGTGCATCTGGTGTTCTTGTCACGATGGTGCCTGCAGACTGGGCTTGAGGAGCACTGGGGGCGAGCTGGGGCTGGGCCGGGCCTTCGGAACCTGCAGCCCCCACCCTGTCATGTGCAGACATCACTTCATGTGTTTTCCTGGGAAGAGGGCCAAGGCCTTTCATTGGTTATTAAGGTATCATCACCTCTTTTGCAATTGCAAAAGTTTCATTCACACTGATACGCCTCTCCACGACTCCCACCTGATTCCAGTGGGCTGGCTGGGCCCAGCATGGAATTTTTGAACATCCCCAGGACAGTCAGGTGTTGGACCAGGGCTGAGAAGGCTAAGCTGGAGGCAGAGACACTGCCCAGGCAGGCAACAGACCCAAGTCCTCTGCAGAAGCAGGATCCCAGATACCTGCACGAGGTACCTGCAGGGGCCACTGTGCCAGGAGGCAGCTGGCTACCTGGGGAGTAGGAGAGGATCCCCCGGGGCTCCTTTTTAAATTTTATTTTAATTGTTGTTCAAGTACAGGTTTCTCTCTTTTACTCTCGTCCCAGTCCACCCCCCAGTGCTCCCCACCTCCCTCCCATTTCCACCCCCCTTAGTTTTTGTCCATGTGTCCTTTATACTTGTGTTCCTGTAAATAGTCACGGTAAATTCAAGACTCTGAGAAGCCCTGCATCGAAGTTATCTATTACATTTTAACTCTTGTGTCTCTATATTTACTTGACCGTGGAATATTTTTAACCCCTACTGGCAAGAAAGAATTGGGGGCAAATCCAAGGAGAAGACCCTGAATCGGTGACTTCCAGAGCAGGCCCCAGACCCTTGCCAGCCCTGGTGGAGGCCCTGCCTGAGGCCTTAGAGTGAGATGGACGGGGGGCGGGGCTGGGAGCTGCCTGGGTGGCACGCTCCCAGCCCCACCCCTTTAGAACTGTCTAGTAGGATACACAGGAGTTCAGGAGGACGTTCCTCCTGAGGGAACTGCATATATAAAAGTGGGGTGGCTTGAATGTGAGACAGGTACTTGGAATAGCCAGAGGTGAGATACGAGGTGGAGCACAGGCCAGGGCCAGGCTGAGGTGTGGGCTTTCTCCAAGGGCCAGTGGGAGCCCCAGAGGTTCCAAGCTGTGGGGAGAATGAATGGGAAGGGACTAGGAGTGGTGACAGGTGGGCTGGGTCTGTGGGGAAAGAGAAGAGAGTCTAAGCAGTGGTTGGTGTGTGGCAGGTGAGGGAGGCGACAAGAAGGATCCCCAGGGGATGAGACACCTGTCCCAGGGAGGAGCAGGTGTGGGGAACATCTCCTGCTCTGGGACTTGGCCAGGACCTGAGATCATAGCTGGGCCTCCTTTCTGGACAGGGCTGGACACATGGGAGCTGGGGCACAGGCTCTAGTGGGGGCCTTGGAAGGGTCTTGCTAGACCTTCCCCTCCCCCACCTCTTGCTCTTCTAGCTGGGCCCATTTCCTGGGTTGTGAAACCCCTGTGGCCTCCTTGACTTGCTTCTTGGGGAGGCCATCCTCTCAGCCAATCTGCTACCCGCCTGCCCGCCCAGCCTGGCAGCTTCCTCCACACCCGGCCCCCTGCCCTGTTGCAACTCTGCCAGGACCAGCCCTACTCCTTCCTGCCGATCGCACTGCCTCTCACTCTTCTTCCCTCCCAGTGCCTGGGTCTCATGTGCTTCTGCCCGCCTTCATTCATCCTTCATGGCCTATGTGGGCTGGACCTTTGCAGGCCCAAGCAGAGTCTGCATCTCTAGGAGGCCTAGTCTCATACCACCACCACCAGTTTTGGTGGTGCCTTCCATGGGCAGGCAGCAGGGGCTGCCCCAAGTCGTGTGGCGGGGGGGGGCGGTGCACTAGAGGGGCACCTCTCCTCCTCAGGGGTCTATGGAAGGGAGCAGACCTCAGACTCACCAGGGGCCCCAGCTGATCTCTACTCCCCTTGTGTGCCAGACCTCAGTCTGCCGGTTCTTGCTCGGCTGGCAGACTTTCTGAGGGACACCCCTTCCACGTTCACACACACTCCAAGAGCCTGGCCAAGGCCTTTCTTTTCAGGGCCCCCTTGCTCCTCTGTCCAGCGGGCATCACCCTGCGGCCTGTGAGGCAGAATCAAATGCCAGGAAAGGGCTAGGGTGGAGAGGACCAGGTCAGTTCTGCAGGCCAGGGGACCCTCATTGTCCCCGGTTTCCCAATCTATAGGGCACATCAGACTCTGAGGGCCCATCCCTTGGAGATAGTTTGGCTTGCTAGGCTTTATTTCTCTCCTCTAACAAAATCGTTATCAAACAATTTACACATGGTTGTAGAAACATTAGAAAATGCTTTCCCGTTGCTGGTGGTGCCACCTCTCAGGCTGTGTCCCCACCCTGCCTTCTTTGCTGGAGCACACTCCTATGCATCTGTGTGGCTGTGCAACATGCACACTTGTCCTCTGTGTCCTGGAGCTCCAATCAGTGTAGTCACTCTGGTCAGCTCGATGTCAGCCTTGCCTGCTGCCCCAGACTGGCTGGGAGCAGGTTTCCCTCGCCCAGGAGGCATGTGCATGCTCTGGCCTGGCCTCTCCTTCCCTCTGCGCTGCTGGTCAAGGGCAGGGTGGGGAGCGGGGCCGGTGAGCCTTTATTCCCCTGGGGCTGGCATCCCTTACCAACCCTTACCCAGGTTTTGAGAACTGGGGGCTGGCCAAGCAGCAGGGACAGGAGGAAAAAAGCAGTTCAGAGGTCTGTACCACCCACCCTCTTTATATAGAAAGGGGGTGGTCCTCAAAGTCAGCCCAGGACCAGCCCGGAGGGGGGTGCGGGGGAAGATTCTCATCAAGCACAGGATACCTGTCTCCTGGCGTCCTCACCTCTGTTTTCTTTATCCTCATGAATGTGTTGTGTGTGCTCCTCCTGGCGCGTTTATTTCCCTAATGCTGCCCTCTCTTTCCCTTCATCTCTTCTTGGCATGACGCACTGGAAAGAACGTGGGCCGAAACATCAGGCAAGCCTGGATTCAAGTCCTTCCACCACTTACTGGCTGTGTGATCTTGGGAAAATCACTCAGCCCCTCTGAGCTTGTTTTTTTCATTGGTAAAATACTCATCTCCTGGACCAGCACAGGAATAAAGTATGCTACTGCTGTTACATGGCTAATCCAGTATGTTGTTGGCCTCAGAAAAGGGGGCTCCATCTTGTAAGTGGGGGCTCTTACAAGACCTTTTGACACCCAGACCTTTTGACTCCAAGTCCACCGCTCTCTGCCTCATTGGGCTGCCTTCGCTGTGGGCTGGAGAAGAAGGAATATAGAGACTAGGAGCCCACAAGTGGCTGGGAAAGGCCTGGCTGGCCTCAGCTGGCTCCAAGAGCTTGTCTCTGTGGAGCCATATGTGGGGTCCAGGCCCAGCCACCTCCGTGGCACTGCAGAGCGGTGGTGAGGCTGAGCCAGTCAGTGGCTTTCATCTGGGGCCCGTGAGCCTGGGCCTATTTGCATGGGGCTATAAATAGTTGGCACACCTTGCTTTTGTGCCGTTACTTTACCCCCGGCCTTCCCACCAGTGTTCAGACACTCTTCAAGGTAGGTGGGCGTCTCTGGCTCCACTGTGCAGTGGGGGATTTGGTGTGCTGGGACCCAGGACCTCTCAAAGTCACATAGTGATGGAAGAAGATGCTGGCTCCTGGTGTTTCTCTCCATCCTGGGGTCCGGGCCATGTAACTGAGATAGAGGAGGTGGTAGAGCCTGGCAGGACCCATGCTCTAGTTTTAGTCCTAGGAAGTTGGGGCCAGGCCACCTAACCCTGGGGTTACTGCCAAAGAGCCCCAGGAGGTCTCCCTTCTTGTGGCGCTGCGGCCTGGTGGTACAGGTTTGGGTCCGGGGCCGCTGTGGTTGTGGTTTTCCCCCGGTGGCTTCTAGCTAACTGTGAGCAGCAGCTGCTCTCAGTGTGCCTGCAGAGAGCTAGAGGGCAGGCCTGAGGGGCAGCCTGCAGGCCTGGGCTCTGCCTCACCCTCCCAGGGCTTCTCTAATACCCACCCCACTCTCTTCTCCACGTAACTTGGGTGGTTCCCATGGACAGCCTCTGCTGGGCCACCTGGAGGCAAGGGAAGTCATGGAGTGCATGGGCTGTGTGTCCCAAGGGGAGGCAGTGGGGAGAAGGAGCTGCCGGCAGGTGTTGGGCACAGGCCTTGTTTCAGGGTGAGCAGCTCTGTGTTCCTGGAGACTGGGTTGGCCTACCTGAGAAGTGGGCTCAGTTGTGAGGACTGTCTCCCCAGGCTGTTGGGTGGGTGGGGGATGTGAGTGTACTTCATAAACTGAGAAGAGAGGTGCCCAGGTGAGAGATGGCTGCTGCCAGCCAGAAGGGGTGATAGCAGTTAAAGGACTTCACCCTGAGGCCTGTGGGGTTGATGTTGGCTCTTGTCCCTCACAAATTCTTACGACAGCCCTGCACCAAGGGACCATTTCTCATCTGGAAGCTGGGGGCTGGCTGAGACTCAGGCCAAGCACCCCACACTGAGTCCCACGGCCAGGGCAGCATTGGTATTGTTAGGGCGTTGCCACCGGGTATCTTGACCATTATTTTGCCACCAGGGGCTGCCCTGACCTCCCCTGTCCCCAAAGCCAAGCCCCTTACAGCACAACTACTCTTCTTTGTCCCTACCCACCTTTCCACTCAACCCTGGTCCTCTGAGACACTTCTCAGAAAGTGCGTCATTGCCCAACCTGGGTCTTGAGGTTATCTTGTTGGGAAGCGTGAGGCTGAGCCCTGTCTACTGGGCTCAAGTCTAGGGAATGTTGATGCAGATATGTAGCAGGTGTATGCTGTGCAGGGGCCCTGCCGATCATTCTGGAACCCCAGGGAGCACTCACCTGGGTGCTCCATACACTGGACTCTGGGCCAGGCAAGGCGGAAGGAGGGGCATGATGTCCTTTTTGCCTGGGGGTATGGGACATTCACCCAGACTCATACCCACTCCCAGCCAGGCCAGTGCACCTCACTCTTCACTGTAACGTTACCTGAGTACCCACCACGTGCCACCCATTCCATGTCCTTGCAGGGATACACCTCTCCATAGCTGTGCAGTCACTCCCATATGCACCCTCACACACACCAGCGCACACACACCAGCTCACACACTCACACATGGTCCGGCCCAGGGAGGAGCCAGCAGCAGCCCACAGCTGGCTCGCCCTCCCTTTACAGAGGAGAGGTCATGGCAGCTGACCTGGCTGGGCTCAGGCTGAGGGTTCTGGGGCCTGGGCTCAGATGTGAGTTTGCACACCCACTTTCACTCCCTCTGAGTAGGAGCCAGGCCCAGGCAGGGGACATGGTGATGTCTGCCCCTCTGGGGGCCCTCCCCTCTGCTCTGGCTGTTAGCCTCAGAGGACTGGCCAGGCCACTGGGCTGGGCTTCAGGCTGAGGTCAGTGTTTCCCATGAGCTCATCTGGGCTGGGAGCTCCCAGCAGACACAGTGCTGCTCAGGCTGCCTCGTGGAGGGGCCAGGGGAGCCATCCCTGGGCAAGGTGGCCACTGTACGCGTGCATATACACGTGCATGGGTAGGGGTGCATGTGTGAGTCCACCTCTGCCATCCTGTGTTCAGGACGGAGTACGAGTACCCATGTATATGCGCATACATGAGTGTTCATCCAGAGCTGTGGCGCATCCTCCTGCATGGGGCCCAGGGCCCTCATCCAAGTAGATATATGAGTGTACAAGTGGGGGCTTGCACATGTGAGCATCCTTCATGAACGACTGCCCGAAAGACACTCAGGGTCATCTCCTGAGTGTCGTCTCCTGTAGTGGCCCTTGATTTGAGGAACATGAGTAGTGGGGAGCGTGGGCCAACCTGTGTGGTTTAAAAAGCAAATTCAGTGTTATATGGAATATTAAAATAGTTTTATATTTGGAAAATAATTTGTTTGAAAGTACAGACAATCTTCCGGAAAGGCAAGAGGCCCCTGGCCTCAGGGGGTTCAGGTTCAGAAAGGTCAGGACACTGATGCGGGCAGGGCCTTCCACCGCCCTGGCCGCCGAACGAAGTGGGTGCTTCATCAGTGGAATCTCAGCTTCAGATTCTGCCTTGGCCTCACAGTGTCAGTTTCCCCATCTGAACAGTGGGGCTGGTCGTCTTGTTTCTGCTTGTTTACCTGGGTATTTAGGAGCGAAAAATTAAAAAAATATATTTTATTGATTATGCTATTACAGGTGTCCCTTTTTTTTCTCCCCTTTATTCCCCTCTGCCTTGTACCCTGTCTCCCACCATCATTCCTCCACCTTAGTTCATGTCCATGGTTCGTACATACAGATTCTTTGGCTTCTCCATTTCCCATACTACTCTTAACCTCCCCATGTCCATTTTGTATCTACCATTTATGCTTCTTATTCCCTGTACATGTTCCCCCATTCTTCCCCCTCCCCTCCCCACTGATGACCCTCCATGTGATCCCATTTCTGTGATTCTGTTCCTGTTTCACTTGTTTGCTTAGTTTGTTTTTGGTTTTGTTTTTGGTTTTGGGTTTTTAGGTTTGTTTGTTGATAGTCGTGAGTTTGTTGTCATTTTACTGATCATAGTTTTGATCTTCTTTTTCTTAGATAAGTCCCTTTAACATTTCATATAATGAGGGTTTGATGATGATGAACTCCTTTAACTTGACCTTATCTGGGAAGCACCTTATCTGCCCTTCCATTCTAAATGATAGCTTTGCTGGATAGAGTAATCTTGGATGTAGGTCCTTGCCTTTCATGACTTGGAATACTTCTTTCCAGCCCCTTCTTGCCTGCAAGTTTTCTTTGGAGAAATCAGCTGACAGTCTTATGGGAACTCCTTTGTAGGTAACTGTCTCCTTTTCTCTTGCTGCTTTTAAAATTTTGTACTTATTTTAATCTTGGGTAATGTAATTATGATGTGCCTTGGTGTGTGCTTCCTTGAGTCCAACTTCTCTGGGACCCTCTGAGCTTCCTGGACTTCCTGGAAGTCTATTTCCTTTGCCAGATTAAGGAAGTTTTCTTTCATTTTGTTTTCAAATAAGTTTTCAATTTCTTGCTCTTTCTCTTCTCCTTCTGGAGCCCCTATGATTCAAATGTTGGAACATTTAAAGTTGTCCTGGAGGTTTCTAAGCCTCTCCTCATTTTTTTTGAATTCTTGTTTCTTCATTCTGTTCTGGTCAAATGTTTATTTCTTCCTTCTGCTCCAAACCATTGATCTGAGTCCCAGTTTCCTTCCCTTCACTGTTGGCTCCCTGTATGTTTTCCTTTATTTCACTTTTCATAGCCTTTACTTTTTCCTCTAGTTTGTGCCCATACTCAACCAATTCTGTGAGCATCCTGATTACCAGTGTTTTGAACTCTGCATCTGATAGGTTGGCTCTCTTTTCATTACTTATTTGTATTTTTTCTGGAGCTTTGATCTCATCTTTCATTTGGGCCATTTTTTGTCTCTGCCCCCCTGTTACATAGTAAGGGGTGGAGCTTTAGGTGTTCACCAGGGCAGGGCAACCTGTGTCCCTGCGCTGTGGTGCTGTCTGTGGGGAAGGGGTCCAAGAGGGAACAATGCCACTTGCTCAGCTCTCAGCCAGCTTTCAGTCACTTCCTCTGCTACCCACAAGCAAATTGGGCCCTTCTGGTGCTGATTCCCAGGCGGGTGGGTTTATGTGCATTCTAGGACCCTGTGGGTCTCTCCAATGAACTCTCCTGTGAGGCTGGGAGTTTCTCCTGCTGCCACAGTCTCCACAGGTTATTTCAGTCAGAGGTTTTGAGGCTTTATTTCCCCGCACTAGAATCCTGGGTTGCATGGTCTGTCTCACTTCCCAGTTGATCCTCCCAGTTTATCCACACACAAACGTGGCACCACCCGGTCTGCCAGCCACTGCCTTGCCCGCCCTGGTATAAGCAAAATTTTTTGAAAACCAAGAGGGCTGTGTGGGGCAGGGTGTGGGGAGGAGGGGGCACTGTCCTTCACATTGTAGCCGACACATGCTGGGTACCAGGCACATAGTAGTAGATGTATTTAGCTGGGTATTAAATGAGTCATTGAATGACTTTGCAAATGAAAACAGGAAGGTCACAGATTCAAATGCCCCCAGGGCCCAGGTAGGTTTTGGGGAGCCATGAAAAGGATCCCTGCCTGGAGCCAATAGGGATCCTGACCAAGGGGGAGGTGCCAGCCAGCTCTTGCCTGGCATGGTCATCTCGTTTCACCAGGGATGCCACAATCTCGGCTTACGTAAAACTTCTCAACTTTAGCTTTGGCAACTAAGACTAGTGCATTTGAAGCACCACGTGGGCCAAGCTCAATGCCGTGAGAGCCCTGTGGGGAGGGAATACCTGACCACCTCCCAGGACTGTTCCCACTGACCCTGCCCTGCCGCCCGGCCTCACTCCTTCTGTCTGTACAACCCTGCCGCAGGCCCAACATGGCACCGTTCCTGCGCATCGCCTTCAACTCCTATGAGCTGGGCTCTCTGCAGGCCGAAGACGAGGCAAGCCAGCCCTTCTGTGCTGTGAAGATGAAGGAAGCACTCAGCACAGGTGGGGCTGGAGGCTGGACCCTGGAAACGTGGCAGCAGCCGGTGGGGCTGAGAGTTCGGGCCCAGTGGGAGGCAATGGCAGGGGCCGGGCCTCATTCCCCCAGAACCTCTGAAGTATCCTACTCTTCCTCATCCTTGTCTTCCTGCCAGCCCAGGTGTGGATGCAAGCTGGCAGAGTGCAGCAGCACTGGCTGCACGCAGCCCTCACAGGGCTTCTGGCTCCTCCCTCATTGGTTGTTTCAGCAAACAGTTTTTACATGTGCATCTGTGCCAGGCCCTGTGCTGGGCACTGAGGACGTTGCTGTGCACTGGCTGACCTGGCCCTGCCCTCGAGAGGCTCACAGTCAGAGCCAGACAATGAGTCCTGTGATAGGGAAGCTGAGAGAAGGCACTGTCCCCTGCTGGGGTCAGGATCTTCTTCTTGGAAGAGGTGAATAGGTCAGGCTGTTCCTTCTTGCTTCTGCCCTCATCTGGTGAACCCTGGCTCATCCTTTAGGGGTCAGCTAAGCTGTCTCTTCCAGAAGCTTTCCCAACCCTTAAGCTGGGGCAGGGGCCCTGACATGGGCAGGTCTAGAACCATCAACTTTGCCCACTTCGATTTCATTACAGCCATGATTTAACATTTACTGGAGGCATGAACTGGTTCATGTCTCTGCCTGGGACTGAAGCTCTAGGAGGGCAGGCACCAGGCTTAACTTTTCTTTCTGCCGTGTTCCTTGCCTCCAGTACAGTGGCTGGCATGTGGGAGCTCCCAGCACATGTTCACTGAGTGAACGCATAGGGAAGGGGGCATCTAAGTGGGGCTGGAGGAAGAGGGTCACAGGAAGGAGGAGCAGCAGGAGCAAAGGCCTGGAGAGGGGACCTGGCAGGATGCCCACGAGGAGCTGCCAGCAGCTCTGTGTTCTAGAGTGTGTTGGGAGTAAGACGAGGCTGGTGAGGTGAGCAGAGCACAGTCATGCAGGCTGAACCATAGAGACTCAGTCCCAAGAACACTGGGAAGCCACAGTGGGCCCTTGGGGAGAGAGCCAGGCAGATTCTGTCAGGGCTGAAGGCTGTGGGAAGTCTGGGAAGGGAGGGTCACAGGGGCCCTTGCCTGATGTGGCCGGCTTGGCCCCCATTGCAGAGCGTGGGAAGACGCTGGTGCAGAAGAAGCCCACCATGTACCCCGAGTGGAAGTCCACGTTCGATGCCCACATCTACGAGGGCCGTGTCATCCAGATTGTGCTGATGCGGGCCGCAGAGGAGCCGGTGTCCGAGGTGACAGTGGGCGTGTCGGTGCTGGCAGAGCGCTGCAAGAAGAACAATGGCAAGGCCGAATTCTGGGTGAGGGGCCCTCGAGCCGCGGTTGTGCGTGCGTGTGTGCATGTGTGCGTGTGTACACGGTGAACGAGCATAGCTGCTGGGTGCAGCTTTGCAGCCGAAACAGCTGAGTTTGAGTCCCAGCTCTGCAGTTTACCAAATCCTAGCCTCTCTGAGCCTGTTTCCAAATCTATAAGGAGGAGAAGCTGCTAAAAGACCCTGCCTTGGTGTTAGTTGTTCAGATGAAATGAGCAGCTGGACGCAAAGGGCTAATTATAGAACCAGGCACAGGGTAGGTGCTAGAGAGCCATCCTTGTTGTGGCAACTACTTTTTTCCCCGTTTAATTTTACAAAGGCAGGATGTGCACACAGCAGAACATTTCAGACTGTAAGGGTGTGTCTGACCCTAGCCCCAGGCTCCAGCCCCCTTCTCAGAGGCACCCATTGTTCCCAGTTCTGTTTGGAATCTTTGTAGATATTCTGGGCCAACATTAGGGAACAGCAGGTATGTCTGCCTTCAACAGCGAGGATGTGGGTGAAGGGGAGAGCTGGTGGCCCACCACTCACCTGCCAAAACAGGACTCTACACATATGTGGCCATGTGTCCCTTGTGGCCACAGGATGCCAGCGCTGGCATAGCATTCCTACCCCTCAGGGTTACCCGTGGTCTCCTGAAGCCAAAATATCCCCCCTGCAAAAGACTTGTGACCATCTGGGACTCTGGTCGGCCTCTAGTGAGGGCTGAAGGGGTTGGGCCAGGAGAGAAGTTTACTCAGGGCCGCACTGACCCTTGGCCAGTCAAGCAGAGACACTTGCTGAGCTCCCTGTCCCCAAGAGATAATGTCTGTCTCCAGGCCTGGGGCCTGGGAAGGTGAGGGTCCTGACTTCAGAACTGGCCAGTCTGTGTGAGGAGACTAGACACGCAGACCTCCCGAAAGAACCAGCATGGATGTGTCAGTATGCATGCGTCTGCGTCTCTGCGTGTGCAGGGGATGGGGCCCTCCATTCTAATACCCTCGTTGAGGGGGCAGCAGTGTTGAGGGTGGGGAGTTTCCCTTCCCACTCTGTTCCCTGGCCATGCGGCTAGACTGGGCGTGGGTTGGATCCTTTCACTTCCCCAAATGTAATAATACCCCTGAGTGGGGGGTGGGGGTGGGGCTCAGGGGCGGGGCCCGTTCCTACACACACCAGGCAGACAGGTGTCCCCACTAGGCTGCCAGGACTCCCTGGCCTTGGGGGACCAACTATGGGGGCGGGTTCTGAGTCTGGCCCGGGCCTGGGCCCGCCCTCATTGACCCCACACCCTCACCCCTGCAGCTGGACCTGCAACCCCAGGCCAAGGTGCTGATGTCTGTGCAGTACTTCCTGGAAGACGGAGGTAAGGCCTGCTCTACCTGGGCTGGAGGTGTAGGTTCAGAGGCCAGAGCCAGGACAGAGGGTTAGAGAAGCAGCCCCCATCAGCAGTCTATCCAGGGCCTCTCTGGGAGGGACTGTGGGGGAGCTGTCCCTTTTGTGGCTGTGGCTGACATCACCCTCTGTGGCCTCCAGATTGCAAGCAATCTCTGCGGGGTGAAGACGAGGCCAAGTTCCCAACAATGAACCGCCGTGGAGCCATTAAACAGGCCAAAATCCACTACATCAAGAACCATGAGTTTATTGCCACCTTCTTTAGGCAGCCGACCTTCTGTTCCGTGTGCAAAGATTTTGTCTGGTGAGGGCTGGCTGTACCCACTGGCGGGCAGAGTTGAGGGAGGGCTGTACCCAGTTCTTCCCCCACTAACTCTGCTGGGGA
>PVKM010014733.1:0-28679 GCA_004027735.1 Carollia perspicillata | reverse complement strand
GTCTCCTCTTGGCCTCTACCCTCACCCACCTCTGCTGCCCTATGGTCAGCTCCACTCACCCTGGAGCCAGCCAACACTGGGCTGCCAGTGGCAGGACCCTGGGGATGAGGGACTAAGTGTGTCCCTCACACACTAAATCCTGCTCTCCCTCGGCTCCTCCCTCTGGGCAGCCCAGGGAGCATTCATTATTTAGAGAAATTATTTAGCATTCTGCTTCTGTCATTTCTTGCCATGGTGCCAGGCCTTGATATGTGATAAAAATATCAACGTTAAATCAATTCCGACAACTGCTGTTTTCTTGCAGTGTCACTAGATCTGAAAGCCAGGGGCACAGAAGACTCTCCAGCTACCCAGCCGCTCAGGCCAGACCTTGGAAAGAAGATGGGCTTGGGGAGGGGCCTGCTGCTGCCCACACACCACACCACACCATACCACCTGACTGCCAACTCATCCCTGCTTTGCTCAGACTTCTCACCCTGGAAAGTGTTTATTTCATCACCAGTAAAATATTCCAATTAAAAAAAATCAATTGATTCTTTACAACATGCCTGGCACTATGTGAACACTAGACTAAATGGTATCTCCTTTGTTCTACATCAGTTCTGGCAAATGGAATTATACCTCCTTGTTACGGATGTTCTGACACTGAGGCTAGGAGAGGTTAAGTAGCTTTCCGGAGGACACGCAGCTAACAAGCAGAGCCTCGGTTAGGACTTGGGTCTGTGTGACTCAGGCCCAGGGAATCACACATACTGAGCTGGCAGAGGGCATCTGGCATGCAGAGATCAGAATCTGACTTGGACCATGGACAGAGGCTATGAATATCTGAAAGCCAATAAGGATGGGTCCCTCTTCCTAGCATCTGATCACCAGCCTGGGATGAATTAACTCAACCTACCTAGAGGTAGGAGGATGAACAACTCGACCTGCTGTGAGGATGTTGGATGAGAGTTGGTTAGATTTTTGCACATTCCCTCCCCTCAACCTGTGCAAGGCTAAGCAAGGATCTGCTAGCAACTGGGTAGGACTGCAGTGAGCAGGGACAGGACACCAAGGAAATCAGGAGGAAGGAAGGACAGACCAAGAGACTGGGAACAAAAGCCAGAGAGATCTCTGCTCTCAAAGGACACTCACATGATCTACATCATCCTCATGGGTCTCTTTTTTCTTGGGAACAGAAGCCATGTCTCCTACTTTTGAACTAGCAAAAGACTAAGCACATAATGATCACTCAGAAAATATTTGCTGGTTGGGTTTCCTCAACTAAAGGAGCAGAGTGGAGTATGGTAAAGGCCTCTAACAGGCATCTTAAGGGCCATGGATGATGACCTGCAATAAGGTCTTATCTGGTCCTTGTGACAGGGACTCGGGGACTCCAGAATGAAGTCAACATTGTGCAGGGGTTGCCAGCCACCCTAGTGGGTATGGGCTGCTTTCATGGAGACACAGGTCCAAAATAAATGAGATAGTCTTCTCTGTCTCTGTAGGGTAAGTCGTCCCTGAGAACTGGGTTCAGTGCTGAGTGTTGTGCTCTAGAGCAGCAAGTTTCAACCACGGCACTGCAAAAATTTTAAAACAGGAAATGCTGACTATTTAGTCAGGGGAACTGACCTCTTTTCCCTTAGATTGTCAAATAAATAAAAATGACAACAGCCAACACATCAATAGCCATCCAGTGTGAATGAATAAAAATTATACTATTTTTTGTCAGAGCAGCAAAAAAATATTGTTTTTTGGTTTGCCACAGAATTTTAGTAATTAGTTTGTGTGCTGTGGGATGAGAAAGGCTGAAGATCGCCATTCTAGAGAGATTTAGACAGGACAGTGACCAGTATAAGGACGGACTTCAAATGATATCAAAGAGGAAAAAGTAGAGGAATTGGGCGTCTTTAGACTGTGGAAGAGTTGCAGGGACAAAGTATCCGATATTTAAAGAGCTGTTATAATAGACTTGACCATTCCGGCTATGAAATGTGGAGTTCATACTGTTGTTGGAAACTGTGGGAAAAAAGATGATTTAGGCACCCTGTGAGGACCTAGAATTTAGGGCTAACAAACACATCATGTAGCAGCACTTCCCAAGCTTGTTCACATCATGACTCACACAGAAACTGATCATGTCTGTACCACTCCCTGAGGAAGAGGAATGGATGAGGTAACCACAGCTGGAGGCAACCAGTGATGGGACTTGCACCACACACATGGCAACTTACAAAATGAGGAAAATTTACAAAATGTGCCAAACGGGAGTACACTGGAGAGCTCTGGTATAGGAGTAGTGAGTTTCCTGTCATTGAAGGCATGTAAAGATGGGATGGTGGTTTGGGGAGGAAGGGTTCAAATATTAGAAGGCAAATTGGTTCCTTTCAGCTCAGTACTTCCTAGATTCCCATCCTCCAGGGAGTCCCAGAGGGAGAGGCATGGCTGCTCCCTGCATGTGCACAGGCTCAGAGCAGTATCCATCAAGGTCTTCTGCTTGGAGAGCAGGGGACTTCATCACTGCTGGCCCCTGACAACGATGAGGGACTGTGTCAGCCCACTCGCCATGCTGTGGGAGACTCAGGTGCCTCGGATACAACTAGCCCATTAGCCTCCCACCCTTGTGGGGGATAAAGGCCTCCATATAGACTAATGAAAATCACCTAAATTGAGTTCAATTGAGCAGAAGAAAGGAGGATAGATCCATTAATTATTCCCAGGCTCACCCTCATGCATCAACCCAAACACAGAGCAGTGCCACGTCAGACAGACAATAGCAATTAGTGATATGGGACTCTGATGTTGTCAAAACAAAAACCCATACTCTGCTGCCCTGGCCAGGTGACTCAGTTGGTTGGAGTGTCATTTCACACAACAAAACAAGAGGTTGCAGATTCAATCTTGGTCAGGGTGCTATAGGAATCAACCAATTGGGTGTGGACAAAGAAAAAAAAATCCACACTCAGCCCACAGGATGTGAGATGATGAGATGGTCCCAGGTTGACCTAGCAAGACTATCTCGGAATGTCTGGTGGGAGGGAATGGAGTACAGAGCCAGGCAGACCTGGCCTCTGTGACCTTGAGCCAGTTCCTTGGCCTCTCTGAGCCTCTACCTCCTCAGCTATAAAAAGATTGGATAGAGCCTACCTGATAAGCTGGTTAAAAGGACTCCATAGGATAATGTGTGGCCTTGGGAAAGTCGCTGCATTTGTGAAGCCTCATTGCCTCCCCTGTAAAATGAGGAGTGTTGTCCACAGGTCACTGAGGTCCTTCAAGCTGTAAAGCCCTATGTTCTATGATTTGAGAACTCATGACCAAGCTTGGTCTGGGCCAAGAGAAGTCATCAATCCCTGGAACCCAAGGCCTCTCTCCCTCCCTCAATTCCAAATCCACTTCTTTATATTTTTTCTTCTTTTTTAAAAATATTTTATTTATTTATTTTTAGAGAGAGGGGAAGGGAAGGAGAAAGACAGGGAGAGAAATATCAACGTGTGGTTGCTTCTCATATGTCCCCTACTGGGGACCTGGCCCGCAACCGAGGCATGTGCCCTGACTGGGAATCGAACTGGCGAGCCTTTGGTTCACGGCCTGCACTCAATCCACTGAGCTACACCAGCCGGGGCTATTTTTTCTTTTTTGATTATATTTTATTGATTACGCTATTACAGTTGTCCTGACTTTTCTTCCTTTGTACTCCTCCACCCAGTACACCCCACTCCCTCAGGCAATACCCCCACCATTGTTCATGTCCATGGGTCATGCATATAAGTTCTTTGGCTGCTCTCTTTCCTATACTGTACTTTACATCCCCCCCCCCCATGGCTATTCTGTAACTACCTATTTGTACTTCTTAATCCCCTCACCTCTTCACCCATTCTCCCACATCACCTCTTATCTGGCAACCATCAAAATGCTCTCCATATCCATGGTTCTGTCTCTGTTAAGACAAGGGTCTCGAGATCATCTGCCCTCCCACTCCCCAACCCCAATCAAACCCAAACATCAACTCTACAAAAGTTCATCAACCTCATAAGACCCAGAAATCACTAGCTTTTAATTATAACACACTTCAGTGCCCCCAGCCAGGTGTCTTCCACCTCTACTCTGAACAAAGACAGCCTACTCCCTGGAAGATAAAAAGTCACTAATTGTTTCCCAATCTACTCCAACAGTGATTGGTAGAGGACAAGCCTATCGATGTTTCATCAACAGCCAACTGGTTTTCTTGCCTGATGTTTAGTAAGAGAGAAAGAAAAAAAGTCTGTTGGGTCATGGAGTCAGAGGCCAGGAAGGTCAGGTGAGGGAGGACTGTGCTCTGGACAAGTTGCTGATATACTCTTATGTTTCCGGCATGGAGTCTCAAGGCCACACCTGCCCACCTCCAGCCTAGCCCAGGCTCTATATGTAGTGAGGCCTGTGGAGTCACAAATCTCTCTGAGCTAACACTTTCATCTCACCCTAATCCATATGCTCTACATATCATCATTTCCTTCCTCCAGTACTAGCTGCACCCTTCTCCAACTGCCACATGACCCAGGAGGCCCACTTCTGTGAATTGCATCACCCAAACCTTCTTGCTCTCTGGCTTCTATTTGAGTTCACCAGAGGAAACCCTAGCAAGTGAGTGGAGGGTGGAAGGAAAGAGAAGTTGGGCTATTGATTTCTGGCTCCCTCTGCTGCAGACTCTACCTAAGAATTCCATAGCTACAGCTGCCTCAATGTCTTGAGTAGTAATATCTTGCTGTGCCCTGGGGTGCTTTGCCATCGTTGTTGGATTTCCTTAACCCTTCATTAGACTCACTCTTTAATTACTCCCTTGGAGTGGACCATCTGCTTCCGGCAGGGACCCTGGCCTGGCCTACTCTTCAATCTAGACCAGTCAGGGACCCTGTCCTCAGCCCTAAGCTGCTACGAGGATGACAGGAGCCCAGTGGTCTGCAGAGTATATGAGGGAGGACACCTAGTGTCCTCACAAATAAGAGGCTCATCATGCAGACACGGGAACCAATGCACCATTTATATTATTGAGTCAAGGTCCTCTTGTCTGGACCCACCTCCAACTACAACTGTATTCTCTGTAAGAGAATACAGTAAGCCCTTAGTGAGCCCATTCTACATCTAGGCACAGTACAAGATACTGAAATATGAACATTAATTAGACACAGTTCCTGCCCCAGGTTGCTCACAGTCTGATGAGAGTCAGACGTGCATAGAACTAAGGACACAGAGTCTTGGAGGTGCTGTGAGAAGGGTCATCATGTGGCAGATTAGATATTGCCCATTATTCTCTGAGAACTGAACACCCAATAGGTATCTTTGATTTACCCAATCAATATACCCAGAGGTATGGTAATCTGTGGCATCACCATTTCTCCCAGGGAGGTGCTGGCTTGGAGGAGGGGGTAGGAAGTTGGGTTACAGCCAGTGCCCTGCCTGCCCCTGCTCCCACTCCCAGACTGCCACCCTCCAGCTACTAGATGGGGTGGGTATCAACTCAGGATTCCAAACTCCCCCAAAAAGACAGAAGTTGTTCCAGAATCTCCCTCCTGGAAGGTATTCCATCAAGGAAAGGGCCTGTTTAAGGGGTCATTGCAGCTCAGACAGGAATTTATGGTATTAATCTTTACTACTTGCCAGCACCAGTAATTTGGCTTTAAAATAAGAAATAATAAAATGATAAGCTGATGCCATACTATTTGATGAGATTCTCTCCTCTCAAACACAAGTGTTCCTACACACACACACACACACACACACACACACCAGCTGTCTCACCAAATCCCATGGTCACAGAACTGAGAACCAAGATCCCTGAGGGAAAGGTGGGGTTGTGGGGAGGATATTCCTTTTCCTTTTTTTTTCTTGATTATGCTAATACAGTTGCCCTAATGTTTCCCTCTCTGTTCTCCTCCACCCAGTACTGCACACTCCCTCAGGCAATCTCCCTACCATTGTTCATGTCCATGGGTCATTCATATAAGTTCTTTGGCTACTCAATTTCCTATACTGGACTTTACATCCCATGGCTATTCTGTGACTACCTATTTGTACTTCTTAATCCCCTCACCTCTTCACCCATTCCCCCACATTTTCTTTCCATCTATTGTTTGTAGATATGTATGTATTGCCATTTTATTGTTCATAATGTTGATCTTCTTTTGCTTAAATAAGTCCCTTTAATATTTCATATAATAACAGTTTAGTGATGATGAATTCCTTTAGTTTGTTCTTGTCTGGGAAGCTCTTTATCTGCCCTTTGATTCTAAATGATAGCTTTTCTGGGTAGGGCAATCTCGGCTGTAGGTCCCTGCTTTTCATGACTTTGAATATTTCTTACCAACCCCTTCTAGCCTGCAAAGTTTCTTTTGAGAAATCAGCTGACAGTTTTATGGAAACTCCCCTGTAGGTAACTAACTACTTTTCTCTTGCTGCTTTAAGTCTCTCCTTATCTTTAACCTTTGGCATTGTAATTATGATGTGTTTTGGAGTGGGCCTCTTTTATTCATCTTGTTTGGGACCCTCTGTGCTTCCTGGACTTGCATGTGTATTTCCTTCACTAAATCAGGAAAGTTCTCTTTCAGTATTTTTTCAAATAGATTTCTGATTTCTTGCTCTTTCTCTTCTCCTTCTGGCACCCCTATGATGCAAATATAGGACCACTTGAAGTTGTCCCAAAGGCTGCTTGTACTATCCTCATTTTTTGGATTCTTTTTTCTTCTTGTTGTTCTGATTGGTTGTTTTTTGTTTCCTTATGTTCCAAATCATTGATTTGGTTCTCAGCCTCATCCACTCTGTTGTTCTTTCCCTGTAAATTATTCTTTATTTCAATTAATGTGTTCTTCATTTCTGACTGGATATTTTTTATGCTGCTGAGATCCTCACTAAGTTCGTTGAGCATCCTTATAACCAGTGTTTTGAACTCTGCATCTAATAGATTGCTTATCTACATTTTGTTTAGCTCTTTTTCTGGAGTTTTGATCTGTTCATTCATCTGGGTCATATTTCTTTGTCTCCTTGTTTTGGCAACTTCCCTGTGTGTGTTTGCTTCCATGTATTAGGTAGAGCTGCTTTGACTCTGTGTCTTGATAGTGTAGCGAGTGTAGTAGGTGCTCTGTAGAATCCAGTGGCACAGCCTCCTGTATCACCCAGGCTGGGTATTCAACGTGTACCCTTCATGTGGGCTGAGTACACCCTCCTCTTGTAGTTGAGCCTTGGTTGCTGTTGGCAGGTCAACGGGAGGGATTTTCCCAGGCCAGTCAGCTGTAAGGACTGGCTGTGACCTCTGACCACCATCCTCTCCCTTCCATGGAGGATCAGCTCTGCAGGAGCAGGGTGATGGTGCTCTGACATGGTCTGTAGCTGCCCATTGGCTGCACAAGCTCTGGGGTTTCCTGGGTTGTGCAGGGCAACTCACCCCCACCAGTGTTCTACCAAGGGTCATCCTGCTGAGCTATAAAGCAATCTGAGATGGCTGCTATTTGTGCTGGGCTTGGAGATTTCCAGGTGAAGTCAAGCTCTGAATCTAGGCTGGCTGCTGCTAGTGCTGGGCTTGGGGCTTACTGAGGCCAACTGTTGCTTGTTTGAAAGGATTTAGGAAGTTGTGAAGAAGAAGCCAAGACCAGCCATTTATATGGAAAAGCAGCTTAGATGGGCCTGTAAGTTGGGTGGAATGGAGTCTCATGGAATCTCCAGGGTGGGGCAAACAGTGTTAGCCAGGTTGATGGAGTCTCAGATATGGCACCTGCCTGCTGGCTCTGTGGCTCTGTCAGGGGAGGGTTCAGAAAAGGGACAATGGCCTCTGCTCTACTTCATCCCAGACACTTCAGTTTCACCCTATATGCAATTGGTCCCTTTCAAGCTGCTACCCTGGTGCTAGAGCTCAGAGAAAGTGAGTCTTACTAGGTGAGTCTGTGTGTGGGTTCTTTAAAAGGAACTGCTTGGGGCTCCAGAAGTTTCTTCCACTGACTCAATCCCCACTGGTTTTTGCAGCTATAAGTTATGGGGACTTATCTTCCTGGCACTGGAACCCTAGGCTGGGGGCCTGGTGTAGGGCTGGGACTCCTTGCTCCTGAGATATCCCTCCCAAGTTTTTATCCACTACACATGGGTGAGGGACCAGCCCATTCCACATCTGCACCCCTACCAGTCTGGATTGATGTGGTTTCTTTAATTCCATAGTTGTCAGACTTCCATTCTATTAAATTTCTGACAGCTCTGAGTGATGGCTGTTCTATATTTTAGTTGTAATTTTGATGTGGGAGAAGGCAAGCCATGTCTGCCTATGCCACCATCTTGACCTGAAGTCAGAGAGGATGTTTCTTTAGGCTCCAAACACAGTTATTTACAACAAATGGACAAAACTGAACTCAGCAATTCTAGAACCTGATTACAGAGTTTGGGGAAGGTGGCATGTCCCAGTGCTACTGACAATAACTATTAAATAAGTTAAAAGCCACCCAAAATGATAAAAAAAAAAAACATTTGAATTTACTGAGTGTTGTCATGTAAATCCTACTTTTGAATATAATCAGATTATAAATTGTATTCCACCAAGTTCAAAACCTACGGTACGCCATCAGGAAAATTCACTTCTGGCAGAAAAGGTTATAGAAGGTCATCTCACATTCAACAAATATTTATTAGGAACCCATCATGGACCAAGCACTGTGTCAGACACTGGGATATAAAGATGGGCTGAACATCCCCTGCCCTCAGTTTACTCACAAACTAGAGATAAATAAGCAGCAGTGAATGATGGGCTGGCCCAGGCAAAGACAGGGTGCTCTGGAAGGACAGAGGAGGGACACCACCTCTGACCAGAGAAATCAGAGAGGGGTTAATAGCTAAGGTGACAACTGTGATGGGTCATTAATAAAGGGCTTTACCAGATGGAGAAAGGGTAAGGCTTTGTAGTCAGAGGGAAGAACACAGGCAAAGGTGCAGAGGTGTGAGCAGGCATGGCATGCTCAAAGAGCAACATTATTTGCTGGGCTAACCTACAGTGTGAGGGGCAGTGACAGGAGTGAAGATTAGAAAATTAAGTGGGGACCAGATCGTGAAGGAGCTTGAATGCCAGGCCCAAAATTTGGGATGTTAGTCAATAGCAAATGCCAAAACAATAAGGCTTTAAACAAGAACATGATAAATTAGAGTACTGTTTTAGAACGTTCTGTGGAGAAAAACCTGCTGTTCCAAAGACTGTGGGATCCTGAAGGCAGTGAAGATCAAGGAATCTTCAAACAGCAGCACCCCTCCACCAAAGAGTACTTATTTGTTGGACAAATACTCTTCTTCTAAGGGGAGTGGTCATGAGACAAGCCCCATAAGAAAGCAGATTTCCAATTTCAGGGGTTCTGGATGGAAACCATCCCCTCCATTTCCATCAGTGACATGCACCAGGTATGGCTGATGGGTTAATAGACCTTCAGTGGTGGGAGGATATGGTTCAAAGTGTTGAAGTAGCTAGTGCAGGGGCTGGTCCTCTGATGTCAAGGGGACAATAGTGGAGAAGACTTCAGGGACAGCACCCAAGGCTCATGACAAGCATCCAAATTGTTTTTGTCTTGGGGAAATGTTAGGTCATCAAAGTCCTCAATAAGCTCATAAGACACATGGAAAACATAGAGGGTTTGTCCTCACTTGCAATTAGGACTCAAGCTACATGTTGATCAACCCAGGTCTCAAAAATCATGACAGGATTTTTGGTGATGGTGGGGTGAAGAAGCCAGCAAATTCTCTTCCCAAAATCTAGGGGAAATAGTCAGAAATAAAAGCAACCACTTCGGACCTCTGGAAATCAACCAAAGGCAAAACAATAAATTGAGAAGTGCTTGGTCATGGAAAACTGAACTTTGGTAAGAAAAGTGGGAATGTGCAAAATTCTGTCTGGGACTGCTCCTGTCACCAACCCTACCTATGTTAAGTAGTGTTGATCATGTAAACAAGAACCTTGACTACAGAGAGGGATGATTTGATTTGGAGTGGAAGGTGGGGAGCCCAAATCTAGTAGCTAACAGTACAGAGTACAAAGAGAAGTCCCTGTGATCCATCAGTGGGGAAGCAGCTGGGTGAGGTCCACAGTCCTGCTGGACTGAGGCTGTAGTCTCATGACAGCAAGCAGCAGAGCAGCAAAGCAGCAGACAAGCTTGAAATTTAATAGGGAGCTCCTGGAAATGAGAGCACCACAGAGCATCTAGAGAAACATCCCTTCCTGGAATCCTTGGAGGCTGCACACATGCAAGGACCGCCAGGATAGCCTCAGAAAGTCAAAGCAGGAAAGACCTGAAAACCAACTGACCTTTGAATGTTGCCCCCACAATCCACACAGAGGATGAGGGTTTTCTGGCTTGAGGTGTTTACACATACCCCTCACCAGTCACTGGCTTACCATGAAGCTTCAAAGATGTGGAGACAACCCTTAAGAAGTCAAGCTAAACATTTTTTAATTTTTTTAAGTGAGTAGAGAGGGTTCCAGTCAAGGTGACAGAGTAGGTAAATGCAATACTTACCTCCTCCCACAACCACATCAAAATTACAACTAAATTACAAAACAATCATTATTTAGAACCACCTGAAATCTAGCTGAACTCCTATAACTAAGGATATAAAGAAGCCACATCAAGACTGGGGCAGAGCGAAGTGGTCCCACACCATGTTTGTCAGTTAAAAATTAGGAAGGATATCTCAGCTATGGAGGTCCGCCCTGAGAAATGAGGGGTCTCAGCCCCACATCAAGCCCCCCAGGATTCCAGTGCTGGGAAGAGAAGTCCCCATGACTTCTGGCTGTAAAAAACAATAGGGTTTGTGCTAGAGTCCCAGGCTTTCCTTTTAAAGGCCCACACATGGACTTACTTGGACAAATTCCTTGTGAGCTCCAGCCCTGGGGAAGCAGCCCAAAACCTGCCAGGGGCATATAGGGAGGAACTGAAGTGTCTGGCATCCAAGCAAGGGCTGGAGGGGTAGCTTTCTCCCAGAAAGAAATACTGGCAGAAGCCATTTTTCCTCACCCCAACAGAGCAGACAGGCAGATGTCATATCTAAGTTTCCATCAACCTAGCTAACACTTTTTGACTTGCCCAGTTTATTCCCCAAAACCCCTTCCCACCCAAATTTGGGCTCACCCAGCCTTTTCCATTGGTTTTTCCATATGATGGCCTCTTTTGGTTCACGCTTTGGAGTTTCCTAAAATCTCTCAAAAGTACTCAAATCCCAAACAACCAACATCTGGCCTTAGTGTGCCCCATACCTCTTGCTAAAGGGCCCCAGGTCCAGCACTAGCAGCAACCGAACTGGATTTGCAGCTTGGAATTTCCCAGGCATCTCCAAGCCCATCACAGTAGCAAACATCTGCAAATCACTTTGTAGCTCATTCTGTGTGGCCCTGGGCAAAGCAAAGGTGGTGGCTGACCATAGCCTGCACCTTGAAAGCCAACACAACCAGTGAACGGCTTCAGACCATGCTGAAGCACAACCCAACTGCCTCCACATGTGGTACATATAAGGGCAGATTCATTGGGCACCAGAGCCCCACAGAAGTGAGTCCTGCTCTGTGGGGTTAGCGCCTACATACATAGCATATCCAACACTGTGGCCATAGTCAATCCTCACAACCAACTGGCCTGGAGATAAATCCCTCCCATTGATGTGCCAACAGCAATCCAGGCTCAACTATAACAGGAAGGTGTACACAACCCACAAAGAAGATGAAGCTTAGGTTACCAGGGAGGCTGTGCCACCAGACCCTACAGGACACCTACTATATTAATCCATTCTGCCAAGACCAGAAGACAAAGCTACTCTACCTAACACATAGAAACAAACACGAGGAAGCAGCCAAAATGAGGAGACAAAAAAAACATGTCCCAAATTAATGAACAGAACAAAACTCCAGAAAAAGAACTAAACAAATTGAGAAAAGCAATCTACCAGATGAAGAGTTCAAAACACTTGTTATAAGGATGCTCAATGAACTTAGAGAAAGAGGTAATTAACTTAGTGAGAACTTCAATAAAGAGGTTTGGAAACATAAAAATTGAGTAGAAAACATTGAAAAAGAACCAATCAGGAATGAGGGATACACTAACTAAAATAAAGAATAATTTACAGGGAATCAATGGTAGATGAAGCCAAGAATCAAATCAGCAAATTGGAATGTAAGGAAGAAAAAAACACCCAATCAGAACAACAAAAAGAAAAAAAAGATCTACAAAAGCAAGACTACTGTAAGGGGTTTCTGAGACAACTTCAAGCATACCAACATTCAAATCATGGGGGTACCAGAAGGAGAAGAGAGAGAGCAATAAATTGAAAACTTGTTTGAAAAAATAATGACAGAAAACTTTCCTAACCTGGTGAAGGAAAAAGACACACAAGTGCAGGAAGTATAGAGAGTACCAAACAAGATGAACCTAAAGAAGCCCATACCAAGACACGTCATATTTAAAATGGCAAAGGTTAAACACAATGAGAGAATCTTAAAAGCAACAAGAGAAAAACAGTTAGTTACCTATAAGGGAGCTCCCATAAGACTGTCAGCTAATTTCTCAACAGAAACTTTGCAGGCCAGAGGGGACTGGCATGAAATATTCAAAGTGATGTAAAGCATGGACTATAGCCAAGACTACTCTACTGAGCAAAGCTATCATTTAGAATCAAAGGACAGATAAAGAGCTTTCAGACAAGAAAAAGCTAAAGGAGTTCATCATCACCAAGTAAGTATTACAAGAAATGTTAAAGGGTCTTCTTTAAGAATAAGAAGAGAAAAAAGATTGAAAATATAAACAATAAAATGGAAATAAATACATATCTACCAACATTTACTTTAAATACACCACAAAAAGACATACAGTGGCTCAATGGATAACCAAAAAAATACTCTTATATATGCTATTTACAAGAAACTCACTTCAGATAGAAAGACACACAGACTGAAAGTGAAGGAATAGAAAAAGATATTTCATGAAAATAGGAACCAAAAATATAGCTGAGGTAGCAATATTTAGACCAGACAAAATAGATTTTATACCAAAGGCATAACAAGAGACAAAGAAGTACCCAGCAATTCCATTTCTGGGTTTTTATCCAAAAAAAAACCAAAACATGCTAAATCAAAAAGACATACATCCATATGTTCATTACAGCATTATTTACAATAGTCAATACATGGAAGCAACCTATTATCCATCAATAGACAAGTGAATAAAAAAGAAATGGTGTAGATATACAATGAAATACGACTCAGCCATAAAAAAGAATAAAATCTTGCCACCTGCAATGACATGGATAGACCTAGAGGTTATTGTGCTAAGTGAAATAAGTCAGACGGAGAAACACAAATGCTATATGATTTCACTTATATGTGGAGTCTAAAAAACAAATAAACAAACACACAGAATAGAAACAGACTCACAGATACAGAGAACATTTTGACAGCTGCCTAAAGGGAAGGGGTTGAGGGGATGCGTTAACAAGGTCAAGAGATTAAGAAGTACAAATTGGTGGTTACATACTAGTCATAGGGATGTAAAGCACAGCATGGGGAATATAGTCAGTAATATTATATTAATTATGTACTGTGCCAAGTAGGTACTACATTTATCAGGATGTTCACATTGTAAGTTATATAAATGTCCGGTCACTGGGTTGTGCACCTGAAACTAATACAATATTGTATGTCAACTGTAATTTTGTAAAAAATCATTTTTCAAAAACTGAGTAGAGATATTAGCAACATGTACCACTGAAGAGACCGATTTCCCCAGATTACGTACAAATAAGTTGCTAAAATTTTAAAAAATCTAGCAACAACAATGCTCATGAGTGAAAAATCAAAATCAAGTTTGTACAATATATTATCTAAACTGTCCAGTTCTCAACAAGAATACTACAACACAGAAAGAAACAGTAAAGTAATCTATATTTAGAAAAGAAAAAAAAACAGTCAATACAAACCAACTCTGAGCAGGTACATATATTGGATTTGATAGACAAAGACTTCAAAGCAACTGTTTTAAATGTGTTTGATGAATTAAAAGAATTATGTTTAAATAATTAAAGGACCATATGATGACAATGACTTAACAAATAGGGAATCTCAATAAAGCAATAGAAACTATGAGAAAGAACCTCATGAAAATTGTAGTTTTGAAAAATACAGTAACAGAAAAAAAATTCACCATATGGGCTCAGCATCAGATTTAAGATGTCAGAAGAAAGAATCAGTCAACTTGTATCAGAAGTGATACAGTCAGAAGAACAAAGAGAAAGATTATTGAAGAAAAATTAACACACTGAGACCTGAGAAACAATGTGAATTGTACCAACATACCTGTCTGCAATGTGAGGCCCAGAGATGGGACAGAGAAAAGAGAAGAAAAAATAATTGAAGAATCAAGAGAGCCTCCAATTTTGAAGTCCCCTTCACTACTCTGCTTTGGATTTGGGGAATTGGGTGAGGTAGGTCAGAAGGTGCTGGGTTAGAGCTTCCACAAGACTCAGCTCTGAGTTGCATCTCAAGAAGGAGAAATTATACCCACCACGTGCTGGGCTCAGTGCTTACATTTACATAGGTGCATTGGCCCTCACAAGTCTGAGTAGTTCTGTAATCACAATCCCCAGAGGCAGAAAAGACTCAGAGTGGTGTGCAACTGCCCAGCTCACAAAGCCAGGACTGAAACCCAGTGCCCTCTTCTTCACTCCCTTCCCACAGCACCCTGATGCCTCTCTGCTCACACACTCATGCCCTGTGGACTCAGCAGTGGGGTGAAGGATGGGAGTGACCCCAGGAAGACTGCAGCACTGAGTAAAGGAACAGACCGCAAACAGGCGTGAGCACAGAAGCATCCAGGAATCCACAGGACCTCTTCTCTTTCTGCAGAGCAGTGGACCTCTTGCCAGGATGGGCTGCCCCACTCCCCATGGAGCCATACCCTGCCTCTAGGGGGTCAGTTCACCAGGCGGGGGCTGGGGTTTGGACAGGTGCAATTCTAGGCAGCCTCAGCATTTCTAACAACTTTAGACTGACCCTCAGGACCAGGACCAGCAGCCTGTCCTGTGCCTGGCTAGAAGTCAGTCTGGCCTTGCCTTTAGAGGTGATCATCACTCCCCAAATTCTTCGCTCTCAGCTCCACTCACATTTCTATTCATCCTCATAGCCCTCCTAAAGAGTGAATGCCAGATGAGAAATCTGGGGCCCAGGCAGGTTAGCACTTTGCCTGAGGTCACACAGCTGATGTGCCCAGATTTGCCCCCTAGCTGTCCAAGCTGCTCTCCTCTCTATCTCTCTGGGTATCTTGCTCCAAATGTTCACCCCAAACTTGTCTATTGAGAGGCTGAGACCAACAGGGCAAAGGCCTTGTATGTACAGCCCAGCTCTGGAAAGAGAGACAATGTCTCCATCAACAAATCAGCTCCCAAGTCTCAACCTGGACACCCTCTCCAACACCAGTGCACTTTGCCCAGCCTGCACATCAACCCCACCCCACCACCATCCAGGGCCAAGACCAAAGAAAGGAGATTTCACTGCCATAGGAGCTAAGGAGATTCAGATCAAAATAGTCACCACGTGGGGATGCCCCATCCACAGTCTCCTCTGGCTGGGTCCAGAACCCCTGCCCCTGTGAAGGAGAGCTCAGCTGGCCCACTCTTCCCCCACTCCAAGGGCACAAACAGGCATCTCATTTATCTGGACATTCTAAGAGTGAAGCTCATGGAAAGCACTCTGTAAGAACTATTGAACCACTGTTATTGGTCTCCTCTTGTGTCTTCCTTTAGGTAAAACAGAAGACTTGGATGTTTAGCCTATCTGAGCCTCAATTTTTGTCCACCTCACTGGAATGGTAGGAGAAATAACAGAGATGCTATTAAAGTAAAGATGCTGGGAGAAGAGAGGGCTTGGCAGAGCAGTAGAGGAGGGAGAGCGGGGGTGAAACCACAGGGTTTCCCCAAGCTGCTGGGGAAAAGTAGTGAGTCCTCAGGCCCAGCCTGTCGCCTGCATGCTCCAAATTAAATAACTACAATGCTCCTTTTATTTCTTCTCTGGCAGCGACTTACTGCAAATGCAGCCACTTCTGACATTCTAATATTCAAAGTCACATCCTATGGGATAAACCCACTGCTATTGTGTGAGCCAATGATTTGTATCAGGGGAGAAGGGAGCTGGGAGGGGCAGAAAGAGGCTGGGGCTGAGGCTGCTGGCAGCAAAAGAGAAAAAAAAGAAAAGAAAGTGCTAGATTCTGCTGGACCAGCCCAGGTCCCCCTGCAATAGGGCTCTGCCCTTAGAGCAGTTGGAGTTACCTGATCATCCCTCCCCTATCCACCTGTTCATTCAGTAAATGCTGAGGGCACTCACCACATGCCAGGCCTGTGCCCAGCACTGGGAGGGATATGAGATGCCTGATTCACAGACTCCACCTTCGGGAAACTCACCCGACACTCCAGTGTGCTAGACAGGCAGCATCCACTCCTGTACAATGTGCTGTGGCCAGAGACCATGCTTTGGACACACACAAGCCTTGGTTCACATTCTCAGCCTACACGCAGGGTCACCTTGGAGATCTTCCCAAACAATAGTCGCTGTATCTTTAATGGGAATAGCAGTTTGTCATCCAGAAGATTAAAGGAAAGAATGCAAAGAAAGCACTGACTGACCCCAGTACTGGGTGCAGAGTAATTGCTCACTGTGGTCATGTAATGACTGTAGGTGGAATGAAATATTGCTGAAAGTGAGGTGCCAGTAGATGCTGTGACACTGCTGGGGAACACTCGGTCCCACATCACAGCCTGAGTTAGTTAGGAGCTTCCCACACATTCCACACATCCCTCTCAGCCTCAGACTGTGTGGAATCCTCCAGGCAGCTCAGTGTATGTGTCGTGGGATGTGTCATGGGTTTTCTGTCCATGCCAGTCAAGTACCAAATAGCCAAGGATAGAAGCAAATGGGGAGAAAAGAGAACCCTCATGCACTCTTGGTAGAAATGCAGACTGGTGCAGCCCTTATAGAAAACAGTATGGAGAGTCCTTAAAAATTAACATGGAACTGCCTTATGATCCAGCAATTCCACTTCTGGGACTTTATCCAAAGAAACCCAAAACACTAAATCCAAAGAATATATGCATCCCTATGGTCATTGCAGCATTATTTACAATAGCCAAGATTTGGAAGCATCCCAAGTGTCCATCAATAGACAAGTGTATTAAAAAGCAGTGGTACATATATACAATGGAATACTACTTGGCCATAAAAAAGAATGAAATCTTACTATTTGTGACAGCATGGATGGACCTAGAGCACAGGTGGTAAACACAAGGTCCATGGGCCGAATCCAGCCCTCCACCTTGTTTAATCCAGCCCAGCATATTGTTTCTACCTAGCTGCAGTGCCGAGCTCTTGCTTAACTGTTAAGGAGTAGTTACATTTATACAGTCCTAAAATTACATTCGGCCCTTTGAAGGAAACCACGAGACCAATAATGGCCCCTGGTGAAAATGAGTTTGATACCCCTGACTAGAGGGTATTATGCTAAGTGAAAAAAGTCAGAGAAAGACAATAACCATATGGTTTCACTTATATGTGGAATCTAAAAACATAATAAATGAAGAAACAAATTGAAACAGACACATAGATACAGTACAAAGAACAGACTGATGGTTGCCAAAGGGGAGAGGGGTTGGAAGGATGGGTGAAAAGGTGAAAGGGTTATGAAGCACAAGTTCATAGTTACAAAATACTCATAGGATATAAAGTACAGCATAGGAAATAGAGTCAATAATATTGTAATAACTACGTATGGTGCTAGGTAGGTACTGGAAATATCAGGAGAAAACGTAAAGTATTTGATTGTCTAACCACTATGCTGTATACCTGAAACTAATACAAAATAATATTGAATGTAAACTGGAACTGAAAATAACATTTAAAGTTCTTTTTAGAAAGAAGGGTGTGCTCTCTACTATTTCAAAGGAAAGTATGTTGATTGTTTATGAGATAAATAAAAAATGTAAAAGATGTTTAAAAAAAGAAGAAAAAGTAAATGGGTTAGTTGACCACCCTAGAGGAGGCAGGTCATTCCAGGGGACTGGAAACAAACGCTTGGGTGAAGTCAGGGTGCTCTTAAACTGGAGTATAAGGCAGAAGGCTTGGTAGGGCAGGGAGACCATGCAAGCAGTGAAAGGACCCTTACATGGCAATCAGGGCAGTGACCAGAGGGCTGCCGCTGCCAGCCTGTGGCTGGATTCAGTGTGTATGTGTGGGCCGGGGGGAAGTGCATGGCAGGGAGATGCTGGTTTTTAAACATAGGGAATTTTTAAGGGGGGGAATGGGGGGCTGCGGAGGGCAGGACCAAGTCAAGAGGCTGGGGAAGGGGAGACTGAGGGGGAGGCGACAGAGACCATGGGTTCCCTGGCCTGTGGGACCTGTGAATAGAACATAGATTTGGGTCAGGCCTTCCCAGTTAGCCTTGAAAAGGGAAAAAAATTCTCCATAGGCCTAAAAAAAAAGAAGAAGAAAACCAAGGAAGAAAGAAGCGCTGAAAATACCCTGAAGAGTTGCAGAGACTGCTCTGGCCTTTTAAATGCAAGGAGTATGGTAATCTAATAAACACGGCAACAAAGCATTTGTCACCAAGCTAATTTTATTAGAAGAGATCTCAAATGGCTAATTTCCTTTTACTAATGAGCAAATTAGTTGAATCTCTGATCTGCTTTTAAGGCACTTATACTAATAAAACATGAACGACAGTGAAATTTGCTGTGAGATGTGGTGATATGTGCATTAGGGTTGGAGGGAATCTCCAAGCACGAGGGTTGTTTGAATGCAACTTTGCCCAAAAGTGCCTTCGGTATGTGCGGACCCACTAGGAGCCCAGACCTGACCGTGGCCGGTGAGCGGCAGGCAGGGTGGCAGACTGAAGCACCAGCCAGGGGGCTGGCCTCGGGGAGGAGAGACGGGGTAGGCTCTGGTGGGGCAGCAGATTAGGTGATGTTTCCAGCAAAGCCCCTGAGCCCAGGCAAGACGGCCTCAGACTTTCAGGAAAGTTCTTTTGAGGGAGGTTTGCCCCCTGCCTCCCCCACCTCCCAGCCAGTGTGTCCTGTGTGTAGAGAAACACTTTCTAAGCCATTCCCAGACCTCTGGCAATACCAGCCGGCTGACACCAAAGCTGAAAACGTTCCTGTCAAACCACTTCCCCAGGGCCAGAGTTAGGGCCCAGTTCTTTAAGTCGGTTTTGAAGGGAAGGGGATGAAGGGGTTCTGATCCTGATATTCACCACAAGCAGCCAGTGCAGGATTCTTGGGGGGGCGGGTGACTGCCACCCAGTGAGAGAGGTGTGCTGGAAGGCGCTCTGCCAGTCACAGCCCAAGGACGCTGCCTCCTGCCTGAGGGATGGGGTGAGAAGGTGGGCATGGGCCAATGGCTCTGAGCTGAAAGGGGTGCCCCCTACTTGTTTTGGGGACATGCTTGGTATTGGCAGAGAGAAAAAGCCCAGAAAAGCACTCCTGCATTAAGACCAGGAAGCAGGGCTCTCGAGTAGGTCCCACTCACCTGGCAAATACAGGCCATCTGTCTGCATCAATCTGGCTTTGCAAAGAAAGGGTTTCCTGGGAAGGAGATCTAGGATCGGGCAGGCTGCCTGGCCCCAAACACACTCTAGCTGTGACTTTCTGCCCACAAGGGTTTGGGAGAGCTGAAGTCCAGGGCAGTGGGCAGCACCTGAGGATCCGAAGGGCAGTGAGCCTGATTGAAAGACCCTCGGAAGCCCTGATAAAATAATGAGAACTTCCTCAAGTTCCAGTCCCAGCTCAGCCACATACATTTACATCCCAACTCACCCATTTACTGTAGTATTAGCAATGTGATTTGAACCCAGTTATCTGTCTCTCTGGACCTCAGTTTATTTCTCTCTAAAAGGGAGACACTCCTACTCATATATCTGAACTGTCATGTGGACTCGATGAGGAAAGAACTAGGCACACAGTGAGCATTCAACAAAGGTGTGTTTCCTGTTCCTGTAGCCTGAGTTGGGGGAGCTGCTGCCCTTTTCAGGCCAAGCATGGGGAGTCCCCAGGTCACATGCTTGGATGCTGACGTAGCTGACCTACTGAATGAAAAGGGCAGCCTCAAGAAAAGAGAGCATCTCACTGAAAGCAATCCAGTTCCTGGCTGGGATGCCCTGAGGTACTTCCCAGGGAAGGACCTCCACCCCCTTCAGGGACTTCCACACACACTGCCCTTGTCCAGCACCTTCCAGAAGTCCTAAGAACCACAACCACCTTCCCAATGAATCTCGCCCTTCTCTAAATGCCCTGGAGAAGTCTTGGTCCTGCAGTCCTCATAGTAGGGAGCTTCCCTGGGATCAGTCTAAATCCAGCCCACAGACTATCTCCACAAAGTCCACAGGTAGCTTTTCTTGGTGAGTACAGTAGGAACTGCACCAAAAGGTTAGATGTGCGACAGACAGAGGGTTTACAACACAATCCATAAACAAGCTCTTCTGGCCACTTTCCTCCATGTGAGTCAACAGCTCTGGCCTGCAGTGGAAGATACAGCACAGCTCTCATCAGGGCTTCTGTCTTCTCTCCACCTGCCAGGTACCCCCTACCTATCCAGGCTCTCCCTCTACTGTCCCTGGGGCCTCCTCTCTGAAGTGCTCTGGCCTCATTCATTATTCAGCCACTTCCTCAGTTGAGAGGCCCAGGGGCCAGAGGGCTGGCAGTATGCGAGCTCTTTCATCTCCCAGGCGCGAGGGGAATGCAGAAACGCTGGGCTGGTGTCTAGGACACAGAGGCCCTCAGTCCTGGGTCTGGGGAACCCTCAGACTTTCTGCTTCAGGACCCAGCCCTCATGGGCTGCCCCCTAGATTAACCTACAGGGGCTTTATCACCACCCTGGGGAGCCCTGACTGAATGCACCCATTCCTACCCCTGCTTCTAAGCTCAGAGGTCTGATCTGATCTCAGTTAAGTTCAACCATCAGCTCTTTACAAGCTGCAAGTGGTAAGACTTGACTTCTTTGTAAATACCACGTGAGCCACCTGAGAAAGCTCTGGGCTGAAGGCAGCCTTAAAGCTCTGACAACCCCTTGGGTGGAGGGAGAAAGATGCCTCCTGAAGTGGTGCCCAGATCCATGCCAAATCCAAAGTCCACATGACAATCCTGCTTTGCCGGGTTCTGCAGGAGGTGGGAGTGGGGAGGCCTCTCTCTCTCTCAGAGCACCACATATCACACAACACGCATGGGAACAGTGACAGGGCAACAGGGCTCTTCTCCTCCCCTCTCGGGCTGCAGGCTCCTCTTCAGTCACTCCCATTTCCCTCCCAAGATGCCCCAACAAGCAACTTAGCCTTTAGTCACTTGAATAAATGCAAAAGTTAAGGGAAGTGGGACAGATACAGGGTCAAATTGCATAGTCCTAAATATTTCTTATCCCTTTACCTATTCCACATATCCATCTCCCTGCAGCTTTGACCTCCCTCCCATAGCATCGAAACTGGAACCTGTTATATACATGGCTGCAGCCACCCTGAGTCTAGTGTTAGACTCTCAGGTCAAGCCAGAGGAGACAGAGACAGCCTGACCTTCACTTTGGAAGATGGAGTGTTAATAAGAGCCCCCCCAACACTGCCTCATATGGAGGGGGACAAAGGGAGACATGGAGCCCAGCAATGATGGTGTCCATCTCTCCTGCCTCTCCTGCCATCTCTCAGCCCAGGACCATGACATAGTCTTCCTCTTCACAGAGTCCCACTTCAGAAACAACCAAAGGGACACCAAAGCTGAAGCCTCTTGGCAGAATAGGAAGGAAAGCAGAATGCCAAGGACAGCTGCCCCCATGGGTTCTATGGTGTACTTCCTCACAGAAATCTGGGGGTCCGTAGTGAACACTGAGAAAACCTAGGGCCTGGTGAGAAGACCAGACAAGATGTCAAAAGCATGATTTTTTCATGGACTCCTACATCCAAGCTGCTTTTTCAAAGCCTGCCTCCCATGCCTGCCTTCCTGTCCTAAACCCTCCACTGTGCTTCCCATGGGAGGAACCGGCCTCCACAGAGAAGACGGGATGGGGGTTCTAGAGTCATAGTGGGCCATCCAGAGAGGTCCCCTATCAAGGCTTTGAGCCCTGGGGGGTCCTTTTCATGGGACTCCAGGTTGGGGAGAGATGTGGGATTCACAGACCTGTCTTCGGCATTCTTCAGACTCTAGAGCAGAAGTGGTCTAAGAAACGGGGGTACAGAGGCTACACCAGTGCCCATGTGGCTGCTCGGGGCCATGTGTTCGAAATGAGTCTCCCAAGCTTGGGAGGGCAGTGTGCAGCGGTGTCCATGAGATCCTCATTAACCTTCCGCCCTCCCCCTGCCAGGTATAAGTTCCCCCTGTGCACAATCCTTGTGTTCCCCCCACATACACACACACACCCATAACCCACCCTGAAATGGGCTAGATAGGCAGGACCATAAAGAAAACATGGAATGATGAAGAATAGCAAACCAGGCACCCAAAGGCTTAGACAAAGGAAAGCTCTGTTCCCTCACCTAGAGTGTGTGAAGCATCAAAAGTATTGGTGGAAATATTGACCATAGATACCCTGAACAGCGCTGTGCATTCCTCGTCTCACCTGGCAACGGTGGCACGGGCCCTGCCACACACTCTGGAACACCTGCACTGTGTGTAACCTCCGTTGTGCACTAACGGCACCGTCTCACTCAGGTCCCCTTATCCATACGAGAAGTGCTGACTTTAGTCACAGTGATGCCTTCCCACTCTCACATCCTATGTGTCCCTGACTGTCCGAAGTCCCAGTCTGCCTCCAAGGGAAGTTTGAGAACCAAAGGAACATGTGGCTGTAGAGGTACATTATGGCCTGAGGAACAGCATGGATGGATGACCTTGGGACCCACGGTGGGAGGAGGGAGAAAAGTCTTTCCTGGGCTCAGCCTGCAGCGGGACATCACAGAGCACTGGCTGGCTGGGCAAGGCTTCTCCCGAGGGCTGGGGCTGTTTCCATTTGGGCTGGAGACGGTGGGCTTTCTGTAGCTTTGAGTCTCAGATCTTCAGACCCTCCCTCTGCTCTTCTCCTTATTAAAGTTTCTCTCACCCAGCTCATGTAATGCCCAAAATCAATTGCTTATTTTACTGTCTATTTAGAAATGAAAGTGGGATTTACAGAGGGAACCTGCAAGCCAGAAGGCAGCCCCAGGCGGAGCCAAAGGCACTAGGAGGGAGAAGGCCCTGGCAGCTGGCTTCTAAGCTGGTTGTAAAGGAGCTGAGCAATTGGGGTCTCCAAGGGCCTTGGGGTTGGAAAAAGCCCCAGAGCTGAGCTCTCAGTTGACAAAGCCACTGCCTCCCCTCCTTGCTCTCCCTCACCACAAAACAGAGCCAGGAACATAAGCTCTCTAGAGGCCACAACTCAACGAGTGAAATGGGGCTAGATCAGCCAGTTCCAGCAATTGCCGGTCTTTAAAAGAAAGCAATTCAAATTCATAGGCAGGCTGCTCACACACCCTTAAACCATCTCCCCTCGAGGCCTGGATTCTAAGAAGCCTCTATGGCTAGTCATGGTTGGGTCTAGAGATCCAAGAAGGAAGACTTCTAAAAAATCTTTTTTAAAAAGCAAATGAAAAAGCCCTGGAAAACTGTAGAGAAGGTAAAAAGATCAGTGGTTGGCTGAGGTTAGAAGGGAGGGAGGGATAAACAGGTAGAGTCTAAAGGATTTTTAGGGCAGGGAAACTCTTCTATCCACTGTAATGGTGGATACATGTCATTATACATTTGTCAAAACCCATAGAGTGTACAAAGCCAAGAGGGAACCTAAATGTAAACTATAGACATTAATTAATAATGATGTATCGGTACCCATTCATGTATCGGTAACAAATATGCCACATTAATGCAAGATGTTAAATAATACAGGAAACTGTGAGGGTAGGTTAAAGGGGGTCTATGGGAGCTCTCTGTACTTTCAACTCAATTTTTCTTTAAACCTAAAACTGCTCTAAGAGAAATAAAGTTCATTAACTAAAAATGGTAATAGCCAAAAACTGGAAATAACCCAAATGTCCATCATCAAATGAATGGTTATACAACCTGTGGTGCATGTATAGCATGGGCCACTGCTCCACAATGAAAGGAATGAACTATTGATACGCACAGAGTCATCGGGTCTAGTGACAGAGCCACCAACTTTTTGATGACCCCGGGCAAATCACTTGCAGTTTCTGGATTCAGTGTGGTCCTATGTGAATCTTCTCACCCCAGCCCATCTCACTGCCTCACTCTTACATAAGGAGATGAAGGATAAGATGAAGGTAAAGTTGATCCCTCTCTTGCCTCCAAGGAAGAATATGCTCTGCACAGCCCCTGGCTCTCTGGCAGCCCTGATGGCTTCACACCTCCCGGGATTTTCTACTAGCCAGGTGTAGCCAGGGCCCTGCTCCAAGGACCAGGAGCCCGTGCATCAGCAGGCACAGCCCCGAGAGGCTCAGGCCACTCTGGAGTCCCAACTCACTTTCTCCCAGCTCTCTGGCCCCAGCTCTCTTCCTGTTCTCCTGACTTGTCCATAAATCACCAGGAATGCAATACCCTTAAAAAAAGAAAACCATTTTGCTCTGAACTAACAGAGTCAGGCCTCATTGTTCCCAATATCACCAAGCAATTTCTGAGCTAGGGGAGTGTTGAATTGGAGTAGGAAGATGGGCAATTGGTCAGGGTCAGCTCACATAGTGGGGAATGGGGACTGAGAGCTCCAGGGAGGTGGGAGGAAGGGCTCAGCTTGGAATTAGGAAAAGAAGGATGCTGGGGTCTCTGAAGGTGCAAGCAGAGGTGACACCCTAATATTTTCTACATCTGCACTTCTGACCCCACTCACTCTGCTCAAGTATGGGTCCACCTGGAATGTAACTTCTTTACCAATTAATAAAATCCCCTTTAAATAATGCTGACCTGCCCTCACAGCTCTACCTTCTTAGCTGCAAGTTTCTGCAATAGAAATTCCAGTCAAAGAGAGTGTAAGCAACTCCAAACCCCGGAGAGCATAGCGTTACCCAGTCTCTGCCTGCCCAAGGACTACCAAGTATCCTTCAAGGAAGAATCCACAGGTCCTTCCTCTAGGAATCACGGCATAACTCAACTGTGAGGAAATTATCCGTCCCCTGTCCTGGCTACCATGACATTGGCCCTTGCACAAATTTAGCACCCCACACATTTATTCAGCTCCTAAGCCACGTGACACAAACACAGCATAGCGCTCTGCAAACTAACAACCTAACGCCACTATAAATTACATTTATGGGCATGGCCCACATCTACTTATTATTTACCATTATATCTTCAGTCCCAAATGACGTTTCAGATAGGTCATCAGGACTTAATAAATGTTAAATAAGCACAATACTCTGGTGGCACACAGAACTGTACATCAAAAAACTCTTAAGAAAAAGAAATTCATTTCCCACAGTCCTAGAACAGCGCTGCCCAACAGAAACCTCTACGCTGATGGGATGCAGTGGCTATGTCTAACCCACAACCACTGCAGGGGCTACTGAGCACTTGAAACGTGGCCAGTGTGCTGGAGGCACTGAATTTTTCATTTTAATTAATTTCCATTTGAATAGCCAAATTGGACAGCACAGTTCTAGAAAGAGGTGTCGCTGGAGATGGGACTCATACATGAAATGCACATGAAAGCTCCTGTCAAGAGTTTGCAGCCACAGCTCAGCATGGTAATAATGGGCACAAGCTTGGCTTTGAATCCCTGTAGCTCACGTTACTAGCAAGGTATTAAACTCTCTGTGTTTCTGTTTCTCATGTGAATAACAGGCACCACATAGGATTCCTCTGAGGGTCAAATGACTTAACACATTTTAACAGTGCCTTGCACTAAAGAAATTGCAAAGGTCTCCCAGATCCTAGCTCAGTGTGTTACACCCAGGATTTAGACGGGGAGGTTGACTCCTTGAGCTCCATGAATGAAAGCCAAAATCACAGCTTCTTCTACTGTGCATAGGCCTCCATCCTTAGCACTCACAACCCAGTTTGGGCCAGGGAGATAACACAGGTAACGAATTAATAATGATACATGGCAGGGAACTGCTGCTGGAATCAACAAAACCCTGTGGGAGTTCGGAGCTCACCCCTCAGTGCTTGGAAATCAGGAGACACAGAAAGAGTACAGAGAGCCTCATCAAATCCACACACTTGCACTAGAACTTGAAGGAAGGAGACAAGTTCTCCTGACAAACTTGGAGTGAGAAGTGAAGGAAAAGGCATACCCAGTGGTGGGATTTGTAAGAACAAAGGCAGAGGTGGGCAAGGCAGCGAAGAGGGGAAAAGAAGTTCCAGTCTGGTCAGACTACAGGAGACGAGAGAGGGCCATCCTGTGATGCAGAAAGATGAAGAGGGGCTAGGCAGTGGGCATCCAAGAGCATCCTCTAGATAGAGGCAGGTTAGTGCTAGCGCTGCTTCAAAAGGGATCTGCAAGAGAATTATTTATAGTGGTAACAAGCAAGCACTCATTTAGCTTATATCCCACATTATACAAACACAGCATTGAGCTCTGCAAGTTAAGGCCCTAATGCCACTCTAAATTAAATTCATCAGTGTCTTAATTAAGATCTATATTTAGTTCTTAATTAACAGGGAGAGAAAAATTCATGATGTTGCATAGCAGAGATTTGGAATGGAATTTACTGACAGAGAAAGTCATCTCTCTGTCAGTAAATCGGGCACACGCTGACCCACTCTTAAGACTCAGCCCCCTGCCAGGTCAGGCAATCCTTTAATCCTGCCTGCCTGCCTGCCTTCCTCATTTATTTCTTCTTCTTTTATTTTTTCAACATCTATTTATTGAACCCCTACTATGTGCTGGGCACTGAACTTTGATCCCTGGGCATTAGGGAATAAAATAGAGATGGAGCCTGCCCTCAAAGGGCTTACACTCCAAAGAAGGATGACAGTGAATACATGTCTCAGCTTTGAGACACGTTGCTCTAGCAGGGAGAATCCAGACATCCTAGGTGATGCCGTGCCGATGCCTTCATCCTACCAGCCAGAGAGGGTCTTAAAGAGAGGCCATGTGGATCATTCAGTCCCTCTGCACCCTCCACAGTGGGCAAGCTCCCGGGGGGCCAGCTACAGAGCAGCCCTTCAGGACCCTGGTTTCGACCCTCCCATCCCATCAAGCAAATGATGAAGACTAGTTGTCAGGAGGATGAGAAAGGGGTCTATGAGCTTTCCTTCAATGCTAGGATTCTAGGATTCTCTGACACCAGCTGGGGAACTGTGCCCTGGGAGTAGCTTCATTAAAGAGTTTATGAAGGAAGATCACAGAACTCAGAACATTACAGCCACAAGGATCTATGCAGCCCAGCAGTCTGAGTTCCTGGGAGGTCAAGAGACTTGGTCCGGAAAACAGAGTTAGCAAAGGGGCAGGGCTAGAATCCACACCTGCTTTGTGCCAAGTACTGTATCCAAGGAGGGGAGAAACATGGGTAAGCCAGGGCTCCTGTCCTTGGAATAGCTGGGGGGGAAGTGGGGAGCCAGTGCAAATTAGGAGAGGGAGTCGAAATCCTCAGGGCCTGTCTGAATTATCTATGAAATCTGACCCTGCTGCCCAACCTGATGCCCCAGAAAATGTTTTTCTCTGGGACCTCCTGGGTCCCTCCCAGCACAGTGGAAGTCTGGTAGGTAAGGAGGGAGCTATTCAGATCCTGCCAACACAATGCCAAGGTGCCTGACTGAGGCTCTCCTCTCTTGGTCCAGAGAAAAGACTGGTACTTGGCTGTTGTATGTCTGAACTGGTTAGCCAAAGAAAAAGACGGAAGGGCATCCTAGTCGGCGGAAAAGATGGTACAAAGGTACAGAATCAAGAAAGCAGGCCAGTTAAGAGAACCTGGACCTTGTGTGTGTGGGCGGGGGGGTGGGGCAGGCGAGGTGATAAAGGCTGGCGGGAGCCGGCCTGGGGAAGACCCTGAAGGTTGGCATTTACTCCTCTGCTCAGCCCCGGGCCAGCCTTAAAGAACCAACACCTCTGCGTACTACAAGGAGAGATCCGAGGAGGAGAATGCGGCCTCTCTCGCCAGAGTCCGGCCCGGGTCTCCACGCGGGCGAGCTCCGAAGCGCCCAGCTCCTCGGAGCAGAAAATCGACATTCAAGCACCCAGCCTCCTGGCACAGCCTGGGGTGGGCAGGGTTCACGGTTTGTTGGAGCTAGCGACTGGGTGGCCGGGAAGGGCCCGGAGGCCGGGAAAGTTAACTCGGCACAATGGACGCATCAAAGTGGTGGCGCTGCGAGGCTCGCGGGGCGCGCAGCTTTCTTCTCACCGCTGTCTTCTCCCCGATTAATCAGCGGCTACAGCGCGGCGCTTTGATCCCGAAATCAAACTCTCCATCTGATGGCTGACTTGATGTTATGCTAATCCAAGCTGATTGAGCTGAGATAATTGCACTTCATCCAGGTTTCCTGGGAGTTCCGAATAAATATTGATGCACATCTGTCCCCCGCTCAGGTGTAGAGAGGAGCTTTGCACTGGCAACAGTATCGGCTGACCTGGAAGCTAGTGCGCACTGCCGCCACCCGCCGGCCTTCTCCAGCCTCCCCACTCCCGCCACCCCCCACCCCACCCCCACCCCCGCACCCCCTGCATCCCCGCCTTCACCGCTGCGCTGACGCAGTGAGCTGGGCGGGATGCCCAGACCCCTCGCTGTTCGGGAACC
>PVKM010014732.1:0-28680 GCA_004027735.1 Carollia perspicillata | reverse complement strand
GGAAGTCCCTGGTGTGGCAGTGAGGAGACTGCTGAGTTAAAAGTGACTGTTTCTCCAGCTGATGAGCAGTAACAGAAGCTCCCTGGGAGTGCATGACCGAGTGAGCCAATTAGGAAGGCCTTGCCCATCATTAGTCTTCCTGGAAGACTTAACAACAAAGCCTCTATATAAAGCACTTACGGTTAGGTGTGGTCCCACATAGGTGATGCAGTCTGACAGACCTACAGGCACTGCCCTGAAAGAGCACATGCACCCTGGGAAGACAAGGTGCCCTGACATTGGGGCAAGGGAGGATGAAGAGGATGAGGAGTAGTCTGCAAGCTCCAGTGAAGAGGGGCTGCAGGCAAAACTCAGTGAAGACGTGGATTCAGGTTAGATCTGAAGGAAAGAGTGTAATAAACAGCACACATATTGCAGCTGACAGACTGGACCGTGAGCAGATAGCGGAGGTAGTCTGCAGACTCCTAGAAATAATGGGTAAAGTTTAGGAAGGCCCAAGACTCACATAAGCAGGAGGGGCAAGATCCCATGAATCTTGAGATTGTGCTGTTACTGTGATTCCATTGCCGCGCTTGAGCCAGTGAGGCCTGGGATAGTTCGTGTTTTGCCAGCTGTGACCCCAACACTTGCATTCAGAAGCAGTATGTTCTGTGCAATATTTAATGGTCTTCCATCCTCCAGGTTAGGCAGTAATGGTGAAAGGTCTTTCTTTCCCTGTCCCCAAGTCTTCTAAGAATATTTAAAATACAGAACAAAAACACACAATTCCTGGACACAAAGTTAGTTAAGAGGTCTAATTTCCAGCAAATGAAGACATTTATTCAAAGTGAAATGAGAAGACTGCTTAAAGTCACTGATTGTTCCTGGGTGAGTTCAGTCTGTAAAAGTCAGTGCCTGCTTCTTTTTCCTGGACTGCCTGTGAGATCCCAAGGGTTTCTTGTCCTCTGTGTCTCATTTCCCAGCAGGTCATGGGATGTGACTGAAACTTGGAACAGTCAAGAATTTCTTTTTTCCTTTTGCCTCAGTCAAATTTTACCTCTTTATCTCTACTCCCTATTCTTATTCCCAAGCCTACCCATACTGGATTTTTTCCCTCCTTCATAACTTCCAAGAAGCTACCAGAATAACTATATAGTTGACCCTTGAACAACCTGGGTTTGCACTTCTCAGGTGCACTTGTACACAGATTTTTTTCAATAAATGCATACAGTACTACACATGTATTTTATCTTTCTTATGATCTTTGTAATAACATTTTCTTTTCCCTAGCTTACTTTATTTGTAAGAATGCAGTATACAATACATTATCATACCAAATAGATATTAATTGACTGTGTTATCAGTAAGGACTCCAGCCAACAGTAAGCTCTTACTAATTAAGTTTGGGGGGAGTCAAAAGCTGTATGTGGATTTTTGACTGTGTAGGGAGTCAGTGCCCCGGCCCCTCATTGTTCAAGGGGCAGCTATAGTCGCTGCTGCCCTGGCCTCATATGCACCTCCTTCCCCTCCGTTCACTGCAGTTGCTGCTAATGGTGCCTATACTCCTTCCCACCAAGTCAGATGTCGATGCAAAACCCCTCTCAACCTGTGCTCCCAGCAGCCTTCCACTTGTAAACCAACTTTGCCCACAAGATTAAATGGATTTGTCATTTTTTATATGACCTTGCCTGGAGAAGGGAACTTTACTTCTTATTTGTCTTCAACTTATCAAAAAAATAAAAATCACTTTCTGTCCCAATTGGTTCTTCCAGGACCCTTGTGCCTCATTCAATATTCATGTACATTTCCATGAGGAGCTATAACAAAGTACCAAAAACCGAATGGCTTAAAATCACACAATGTATTGTCTCAGTTCTGGAGGCTAGAAGTCTGAAGTCCAGGTGTCGACAGCCCCAGGGGAGTGTCCTCCTTGCCTCTTTCACCTTCTGGTGTTTGCCGGCAGTCTTGAGTGCTCCTTGGACTGTAGATACTCCAGTCACATGGTGGTCTGCCCTCTGCTCACATCTGTGTCGCAATTTCCCCTCCTTATAAAGACACCAGGCACATTGGATTTGAGCCTGCTCCAATGACCTCATATTACATTTTTTAAATCTGCAAGATTCTAGTTCCAAATAAAGTCATATTTCAAAGTACTAGAATTTAGGACATTGACATATCTTCTTTGGCGGACATAATTAAACCCACAACAGTATCCCAATGCCCTGTTTTAATACATTCATATAACATATATTATTATTCTAAATTTTATGAAATTTCACATATTCACACATCTAAAAAAATTCTGCCCCACCCAGATTCTACAAACTGGATATGATCATTTTACCTCATATACAGTTAATAGAGTCATGTAAACCAAACGTGCCCCTGAGTGGACTGGTCAACAATGGACTGAATACTTACCATGTATCAAGGAAGTTAATGCTGAGCAGGAGATGCAAAGAGCATAAGATACAGCTTTGGACTTTAAATAGCCTACTGCAAGGGATGCATGGGAGATAATACATAGATTATTTAAATAACAACCTAGCACATTAATAAGGTAATACAAGGGAATACAGTACTGGAGACTAACTGGAGACTGGGTTGTGATGATATCAGAAGACAGCATTGTAAGGGAATCCAAGAATACCCTAAACTAGCCCTGCAAGTTGCCTGAAGAAGGCAGACACAAGTCATAATAGTCTAGTGCAATAAAAAGTAGCATTTTACCATTAATTACACAAGGGCCCAATGACTCCTGATGTGCTGCAGTGGCGAAGCTGAGTTGAAACAGTGTCCAGCGTCTGAGTCATAACACACACTTCACACATCTCTACTTTGATTTTCCAGACCACCTCAATACTCTGACAGATTTCACACACTTATTCTAAAGCATTTTGAGCTTTAACCTCTTATTTTTTAAAAAAGAAAAACCTTACACAACTGTGTACTGCTACACTAAATGTTTTCCTCTCTTGCCATGTGTATCGTGAGCTTTGGTCTTACTACTTAAAACAAATGTATTAGTATGTTCTCATGTATGGTAAGGAGTATTAAGGTCCCAAAGAGAAATTCTTGAGATGCTAATTTAAAGTGTCCATGACCTGACTATGGCCAAGCAATGGCTGAAAGCTGGGGTAACTCATATCTTTCTCCCTTCCTTCCATAATACCTTATAAAAACATTACTAACAAAAATCTTACAAATAAAAGTCACAAACTCAGTCAGAAGTCTCTGACTTAAGAAAGATAGGATATGCAAATTTTACAGAACTTGCTTTTGGAATACGAACTCTTTACTGACCCCTGCTAAAAAAACAACAATCTCTATAAATCAGTGACTGTTGGATATGAAAAGTACCCAAGAGATGACTAAACATATCACCTAGTGTTTCAAAACACTAGACAAAACCTCATGCAGGAAGAAGTTGTAACCTGTGTCCCAAAATCTCTGGGCAGGAAATTGTGGCCTCTGTCAGAATCCTTTTCTACCATATCACAGTTTGAATCATCAATAATACATCCTTGCTTCTGGCCTAAGTCTTCAGCACCTCTCATTGTAATTATTGCATTCAAAGGACATATCTTAAGCACCTATGAAATGTGAAGAAATGAGGCATTGTAGAATGTATGAAATTAAATAATAATCCCAGCATCAAGAAATTTACTCTGTTGCAGAAACAACAAGCCTATAGTAGGTGTACCACCGCTGCCCTGCTCCAGTGTCCCTTGCAGACACCTTTACTTGATCACTCCATTTTTCTCCCACTGGTAGACCCAGTTTCAGAATCCTCAGCACAACATCTAAGCAGGCAAAAAATATTGATCTATTTGTTAAGCATTGTTGGCATGTCACCAGTGGCTCAGGATAATTTTTAAATGCTAAGTAGCAATTTCAATAATGTGCTGAGAGAGAGAACAGAAAGGACAATTTAATCTGAGTGATTGAGATGGACAAGGCTTTATGGAGGAGAAGGTATTTAAGACTACACAGAATGAGTGTGGTGTCAGTGGGTGGATGTTTAGAGCACAAACATCCCTGACTGTGCCAACACCAGGAACAAAGCATACAGGGCGTGTGTGGAATTATATTGACAACTCCTTCTTGCTGGGTCATGGGATCATATGGGATATGATGGGGGAAAACTTAGAGTCATGCCTTTTAAGAAATCCAATGTCTTAGGAAATTTAATTTTGTTCTGAGATAATTGAACTGTTTTTGGAGAAAATAACAATATATTGCTTTAATCAATTCACTAAAAATAGAACAATAAACATCAGAAGCACCCAATTCTGCAAAGAGCTGCCAAGTGCAAAGGTCCTCCAAAATCCATGTAAAGTTTTGTCACGGAAATGTGTATGTTCTTTTTTATTTCATTTCTTCAGACGTAGGGTAATAGGTCAGGGTAATAGGTTGTATTTTTAGTTGATCTGCTTGTCTCAAAAGATATTTGTACCTTGTTAGCCTTTTCTTCATTTCTGTCAAATCTTGTTAGAATGCTTTGTTGTGAACCTATGGAAGGGTCCCTGTGTGATGGGTGACTTTGATCCAGGGACTTCCTGAATACCTAATTTTTAAAACTTTGGCTAAGAATCTGAAAATAACATGAGAACAATCCAACATGCAAATGGGAATGCAAGTTAAGAATTTGTCCCTTCGGTTACTTCCTGTCAGAGTGGTTTATGGTAGATTCCTGATTTCTCTTAATTCCTTAGCCTTACAGCCCAGAGCATATTAAACCTTGGAATTAATGGGCACAATCAAAAGGTACTAAACTGGAATAAGAGCATTACTAAAGGTAATATCTATTTTTAATGATACTGATTTTAAGAGAGACTGCCAGTGGAAAAACTCAGCTAATCTGTGTTCAACCACTGCCCTGTCTTCTTGGGTCCCAAGGGGAATATAATTGTATAGTTTCTTAATTCATTTAGTCACTGTCTATATAAGTGTACTTCCAAAAGTTCATTCTTTTTTGAATTATCTAATAAATAACTGCATCTCCAAACATAAATATTCCTTCATGATCAATCAACTATTTACGAGTCCTCTGATTATAGAGAATCCCCCTTGCTGCCTTTTTACTGGAAGGATCCCCAGGCCTGTGGCCTATCAAGGCCCTAAATTTCTCCTGCTTTGGCCTTTGCTTCAACCAGTTCTCAGAAGTCCTGGGAAAGGGCGGCACTATTCCCTTGGACAGTCTCTCAGCAAAACACTGACATTTACTTGAAAATGAGCCAGGAACACCCTGAGCATTCTCATCTTTACCATTGACCTGAGACAGAGAACTTGCCCTCCTGAGCAATGGATCAGAGACAAGGACCCTGTGACAGTAACGAATCTCAGAATCCTTCTCAGCCTATGAAAATGAAGGTCTCAGTCCTTCTCATTCTCTATTGAAACTGGGGAGTGTTCTGCTTGAGGAATATTGAGTTTCAAACAGACCACAGCAGCCAACTGAGAAAAGTAGAATGCCCAAACACAGGACCTGGGAAACAATCTCCTCTCCTTAATAAGTAGCTCTGTTTATAAAGTAGATCAAATTCTGATTTTATTCACAGGATATTTGTATTCATTTTTTGGATTAGGCATTTTCTGCCTATGGGCTACAATTAGATAGGAATCCATTGCCACAATGACATGGGAATTCATTGTTTAGATAAAAATTAAGTCAAGAGTTATCCTAAAAAGAAAATCTATAAATTACTTATAAAACACTTAAGGCCAGATTAATATAGTTGCATACTCATTAAAAATAAAATAAAATTCCCCCCATGGGAATAGCACTCAACTGGTAAAAATAGTCACACTGAATCAACAATAAGATCAGGTTTGGTTTGGTTTTTTGGGGGTTTTTTTTGGGGGGGGGTTGTTTTGTTTTGTTTTTGTTTTTGTGTGTTTTTTTTATAGATCACCAAAGCCTTACACTTTATCCTCTGGCTCTTTGCCAGGATTAACACCTCTCAGAACTAGTTATGATTCTCCTACTCTTAAGATATAAGATTCATTTGCCCTGCTTCAGCCAAAGTCTATGAAAATAAATAAGGGATTTGCAGTCAGAAGATCTGGATTTAAGTCCTGAAGTCACCATTTTTTCACTGTAATCTTGGTTGGGTCATTTTAGTCATTCCGCATACAAGTACTGAATGCTTCTTCCAAGCATTTGAGAGGCAAAGACTAAAGGATATAGCCTATTCTCAATAAATTTACTGTATAATGGAGAAATAGATATGACATCACCCTGTAATATGACAGTTAAAATAATAGAAGAAACAAAAGTTGGCATGGAAGGCACACAGTATGTTTAGGGAAAGACTGGGAAGGCCTTTTAAAGGGACCTCATGAGGTGACAGCCCACATGTCACCCTTATCATTATAGGCTCAGAAATTCTCTTTGGTCAGGGGCCCATTGCCCATCAGGCTTTTGTTGACCTTAAACAAGAGGTCAGCTAGATATTCCTCAAACAAAAGGGTTTATTCAGGAAAAAGAGAGAATTACAATCTGGCACATGCAGCCGTAGCAAGCCCCTTGCAGGTCCATCAGCCCCAAAAAAGAAGTTGTTTCATAGAAGGGAAGAGTGGTTAGGACAGCTGTTAAAGCCAGAGTTCTTCCCATAGGGCTTTGCAGTTGACCAGGTATGAGAGCTCCTCCTGCAGACCTCCCAGATTTCAGCCTTGGTTGAGGTTGTAATATTTTACAACTTACAAGTAAACATATAACATCCTAGGGGATTGGATAAGCACACCTGAAACCTTAATTTCCCATTTCAAACATGGCAATAATGATAATGACAACATTTTCCTTATATATTTCATAAGTATGTAGCTATATTTGGAGATCAAAGTCTAGCTATCAAAATATCTCCCATTCATTGAGTGTTTAAACCAGGTATTCTGCTAAGTGCTTTATATGTATTCTTTTATGTAGTCCTTTCTTAGCATAAAGATTTAGATATCATTATGCTAATTTTATAAGGGAGGAAATGAACGCTTAGAAAATTTAAATGACTTATTCAAGATCACGCAACTAATAAGCCTCACAGCCAAGTTTTATAGCTGGCTTATTCCCAAACCCATGGTGTTAGACACTAAGTATACACTAGTCATTATTAATGTAGTTAATAATAAAAGTAAATTTACTAAAAATATATCTGCAAGAACTTTATTAACTGTAAACACTTTTATAAGAATGACTTAATAGGATGTGTATGGTAAAGAACAAGGAAAAGCTAATGAAAATAATTGCTGGTTTTAGACACTGCTGTCTCAACTTACTGGCTATTCTTTTTTCACTCACTGCACATACTTTTTACCCATGGAAATACATAGCACTTGGAATTTAACTATGAAAAAGCTGACTCAAGCCCACTCTATATCAGTCAATGGTATTTACAGCCAGTATACTGTATATATAGTATTTTAGAGCTTCTGCTTCCTGTTCTATACATGTTAGTCTTTGCCATGGCTTATATATTTCAAGTATGTTCCATGAATTCAGTATCATACAGTGATGTTCTACTAAGTGATATTTAAATCTGATACTGTGATGAGTTTTATGCAGGCTAAAGTCCAGAGGCAATGAGAGAAGATAGCAATCTAGGATTTGCGGGGCTGGGGGATTGTTTTTTGGGATTTTGTTTTTTAGAAGCAACACTTCAGGAACCATGCGTGCAATGTGCAGGCTTGGAGAGCAGGACTATGAATCAGCCCATAACCGCAGCAGTCTGCTTGTCCCACAACCGCCAGCCGAGCTCATCTCTTGGTTATGGAGAGCACCTCATTAGCTCTTTCTTTGTGGCCTTGTTTAGAAACAGTGTGTTCACCACCATTAGCTAACTTGGACTCTAACACATTTGACAACAGATGTTAATTCCAAATGCACAAGAAACTTCAGAGAGAACCTCTTACAATTTGCTGGTATTATTAGTCACAGGGCTTTTAGGGCTGGGAGGCATCGGCATCATTAAGGCACCACTGTGTTTTCTGTGTTTTCTTTAAACCATGGGTTTAAAATGGTATCTTAATTGCACTATTCTTCCAATGTTATGTCAGCTTAACAATAACCCACAACCTTCGGACCAACTCCAATGTTATATCAGAATTGCTTGACAATTGCAAGATTAATTGCTGTCGTAGCAGATAAACTGTGCCCGTTTGTTGGGCAAGAAAAGCAGCATTGTGAAGTAAGTTTAGTTTCAGACCCTCTCACAAGGTCATTACCCTGGACATGCGGTCCACAGGCAGAGCACCAGCGCGGGGGCCATGCCTTCTTCCCAAAACATCACACACACTGCTGTTACCACTGGTGACTGAAGACCATTTCCTCAGTGAAGTGTGAATGAATTTCCAAAACATAAATATTTTTGGTTGTGTAGGCATTTAAAACTAAAGTCAGTGGACACATTCTGACTCACATTGAACCTCTTGAACTTTAGAAAGTTGCCTGTTAGGCAAATGTTGTGGCTCTGGTTTCTTGAGAGAAGAGCACCATGAAGAGGCTTTACAGTGGTTTCCCAACACTCCTGTTCAGAAGATGAAGGGCAGTGTGTGTGGTGATCTGCCAGTCCGAATCTCATTTAGACTACACACACGGGGGTCCTGTTAACCAAACAGGCAAACGATAATAATCATCTCAACTCACAGTCTTCCTTAGACCAGGACAGCTGAGGCATGAACCTCAAGTTGAAACAGTTGTGATGAAATTTACACTGAGTTGAAAAGAAGAAACAGAAGCTGGGCAAAAACTTTACCCAGTGATTGCCCACTGCTAACCCTCTAGACCACAGGTGGCAAACACAAGACCCGCAGGCCGAATCTGGCCCTCCACCTTGTTTTATCTGGCCCCGCACCTTGTTTCTACCCGGCAGCAACGCCAAGCTCTCCCTAACTGTTAAGGAGTAGTTACATTTATACAGTCCTCAAATTACATTGGGCCCTTTGAAAGCAACCTTGAGGCTGATGTGGCCCCCAGTGAAAACGAGTGTGACACCCCTGCTCTAGACTAACAGGCCGCCACGGTGAGAAGGATAAGCATATTCAGGGAGAACGGGGGCTCTGCTGTCAGCAAAGGGGCACCGTTGTCCTCTTTGTTGTGCTTAAGTCAGTTATGAAAATGCAATTTACACATGTTTTCCTTCATAATTCTTTTCTTTACCATTTCTTTAAACCCACAGTTAACCATACTGGTCAGTGTACATACAAACAATAATTGGGAGATTCTAACCTCATCTGCTCTAGCAAGCTAGAAATCAAATGCACACTTTGACCAAAGCCCAAAATTGACCTTATACCACTATAGTTAATTTTGATTAAATCAGCTTTAATTAACATTTGAAGTAAGTATAAAATACATAATATGTACATATAAACATATACAACATGTGTTTACATATTTGTGAACACATATAAATGTATATATACTTTACACATATATACACATTTCTTTATACATACTAATATATATTAGCATATGATCTATACTAATGTATATAATATATATTTATATATGTATGTAAAGTATTAAGCCAAGTATTTATATGTTGGTGAAGGTGAAAATGAGAGGAATCTGTAGATGAATCAGATATTATTTGTGACTTTCAAGAAGCTTATATTGTAGTAAGAGAGCCTGACATGAATCCCAATGCAGTATAAGGGTATGAATGAAAGGAGAGAAGGTGGAGAGAAAGACTTCTGTATGGACTGAGTATGAAAGAGCCAACCTCAGTATTTCAGATGAAAACACCAGTATTAAGGCGAAGGCAGAGAGAGAACTTCTAGATTCCGTTCAGGTTGCTGATGCTGGCCAATGTTGGTGAGCCCTGTGGAGGTCTGGAGCCAGAACTGGGTGTCCTTGAGCTTGGAGTATCCTCCTGAGACACCAGAAACGAAGAATACCCCTGGAGTCACAGTCCAAGTCAGCTGGAAAGCACGAGAACTGGGAGACCATGAGAAAAGAGGAACTCTATCTCTGCTGTCCTTAGAGTTGCTGGCATATACTCAGTTGTTCCAGAGTCACATCTCACTCCTTTCAAGCCCGTGATATAAGGAGAGTCATGAGCGACTCATTATCACTCACCTGTTGAGAAGTCCAACAATGTCTAGGCCATCTAGACATTCTGCTGTATTATCACACACTGAAGAGTCACAAAGCACTGTTCTTTTTACAGTCGGCAGGGTCTGGGACAAGGAAGAAAGGAAATTTAGAAGTTCCCACTATGTCTGATGTGTCAGAACAATTGAGGGCTTCTAGGAGCTAAGAATATGTCTGTGCACTTTTTATTACCAATTAATTAGAGCATGCTAGGATATAAATGAGCTTGTACTGGATTCTGTATATAAGACAAGCCCAGAGCTGCCCAGGAAGACCCTTGTGCAATCAAAATAACTGTTTCAATAGTTTTTTGGGTAGAACAATGATCTCTGCTTCAGAAGACATGGGTTCTACCCTAGCACCACTCCATCCCAGCTGTGTTCTGGAGTAAGTCACTTTATCTCCCAGAACCCCAGTTTCTTACCACTAAATGAAGATGTGCAATACTCCATGAAAAGGATTTACGAACTCTAAATTGTATAATTGTCAGCATCATTTGCTAACCAATAGTGTAGATAGAGAAGCTATGAAGTTGGAATCTATACTGTATATATTAGTCATCTCGGGCCGCTATAATAAAATACCACAGACAGAGTGGCTTAAACAGCAGATATTCATTTCTCACAGTTCTGGAGGCTGGAAGTTCAAAATAAGTGCCAGCAGATTCGGTTCCTGGTAAGAATTCTTCTCTTGGCTCAAAGACAGCCACCTCCTCGCTCTGTCTGCACGTGGTGGAGGAAGAGAGAGCTCTGGTCTTCCTCTCCTTATAAGGCACTAGCCCACCATGAGTTCCACCCTCATGACCTCATCTCCTCTGATTAACTCCCACTGGCCCCCCACCTCAAACACCATTGCCTTGGGGGTTAGGGCTTCATCATATGACCATTGGAGGGATACAGACACGTATGCCATAATGCTGCCATGGTAAAACAACCATTGTTTTATTAACCCCAAATGAAAAAGGCAATGACTTGAAATCATAAATTATATGGAATGAGCTTTTTCCATTCAAAGGCCAAGAGCCTCAGGCTGGATCTGACCAGAGAAAGACAAAGACAGCCTGGTAGGGCATTCTCAGGAAATAAATGTGTCTTTTAAATGATATTCAGAGAATTGGGTTTGGCTAATCATTATTTCGTCTTATATAATATAGGATGATAGTTGATCTGGTGCTTCTCTCCTTCATAAAATGTAGTTGTTATGTTTTTGAGCTTTGAAATTAAAATATCTTCACTGTGTTACTAAAATAAATGAAAAGTCCAGTTGACCCTGCAGAATTGCAGGAACAACTAAGTGTTGAGAGCAGCTTACAGCAAGGGCTGGTACAGTAGCAACTCATGATTTATGATGATTTTTGAGGTTAACTTGTGAGCAAATAAAGGCAAGGTTAAGTGAGGATCAGAGAAGATGGCATTGTTTGAGTGCCATGCATGAGGCTTAAGGCATAATGATTCTTGTACCATTTAAAATATTTACTGTTGTTTGTGATATCCAAGATTCTTGATTGCCTGTCCTTGACATGGAATAATACAAAAGCTAGACTCAACACCTGAATTCTTTGGGTGTGTCTTACTAATCCACTGGGTGTCAGTCACAAGTGAGGAAGATAGGGTGTGGGTACATTAATTCAGTGTTTCTCAAATATTTGCTGTATGCATGCGAGTTGCCTGAAGGGGCTGTGCAGACACAGAGGCTGAGTCCCATCGCCAGACTCTCTGGTTCAGATGGTCTTGGGTGGGACCTGAGAAATTCCCCCATGTTCCCAGGTGATAACAACACTGCTGGTGATTTTCTTTCTAACTCCATGTAATTAAGAGAGAAATTACACTCCAACACTGAGACTTAAATTCTAAGTAATAATTCCTTCAACTAATTTGTTCTTTTTGAAAAAAGATCATGTGAAAAACCATGAGATAACATGGAGATCTCAGGCCAGCACATAGGACCTAGTTTCCACTGTAGGTTTCATCCATACACAGGATGGCTGTGAATGCAGCCCAACACATAATCATACATTTACTCAAAACGTCATGAGATTTTGTTTGTTTGTTTCCATTAGTGTCTGTGTCTTTAATGTGTGGCCCAAGACAACTTCGTCTTCTGGTGTGGCCCTGAGATGCCAAAAGTTTGGACACCCCTGGAAAGGATGTCAGATTTGATTTCTATAGCCCAGCATTTTATAATCAATTGCATTCTTTGTTCGTGATTTTCTATCTTGGGTTCTTGATTGAATATTCTTCATTCATCTCTATCTGTACAACTAAATTTGGTGTGTTGATGCCAGTGAGAGATGGCCAAGGGCAAGAAGTAGAGGGTGGGGGAGAACAGGCGGTTGGTCAGGTGAACAGCTCATCTCAATTCTATCAGGTACTGTCCTGGGCAAACCAGGATAAATTGGTCACTCTAGCAGAAGGAGTGCTTGCCAGTGAACTTTGGGGAAAAGGGAGGATAATGACCACTGATCGTGTTATTTATACGAACCTTGCTGCTTCACACTGGTAAAATCCTTTGACAATAATGGTATCGTGGGAGCAAAAATCATCCTTCCATACTGACAAATTGATTTGACAAATACCAGCAAGTTCATGCCTGCTGCATCGGCCTAGATTGCAGTGTGAGGCTATTAGTGAAATACCATGCAAGTGCTTAATGGGTCCACACATGTATACACAATTCCTTGTCTTCAAGCTCTTTTCAAATTCAATTTCCTGGGCTTTTCACTCTCTCTAACGAGCACCTTTGTACACCATTCCTACAAGCAATGTGCTAGTTGCTCGGTAGCCTAACCTGTCATAAAGAGCCATTGTGAAAGCATCCTCATTCTTTGCCTAGCAGTAGGAGTTGAATATTATAGTTTGCAAAGCTACAGAACTAAAGGTTTTAACTTCTTGATTTTCTAACAGTCCCACTTTCAGACAGCTTATTACATTTTCCCCACAAATATCCTTGGACTTGTTGGATTTGGGGGATCAATTTTTAGCATAGGAAGTTTGAGAAGGAATATTTTCCTCCATCTATAAAACCTTATGATTCTATTCCCAAGCAATGCAAATGACCCGATAATGAAGTTCAGTGGAAGAACTTGAAATCTGGAGCCCTTACTTCCATCCTTTACTTTTTGGTCTTTCTTCCTTTATTCTCACCCTAGGAAAGGCACTCTCCAGCAAGACCAGCCGAAGGGGGCTCCGAGTTACTCTTTGACTAAAAGAGACTCAAGGAGAGATATGCAACTCTTTCAATTATGTTTTACGTCATCTGTGAATAGGCAGGTGACCCGGCAAATCCCAGCCTAAGCAACAGTTTTGGGGAAGACCCCTTAGGATAAGTTGGACCAAAGAGTTTACACGTTCACTGTACCTAGTAATTCAAGCTGATGGTAGTGGTCGTGAATGCAGACTTAAAGCTTTTTGGTTCCTCTCGTCCAGAACAAATGGGATATCAAGCAAGCAGACTTCATGCGATAGAAGACCTGAGTTTTTCCAGGTAAAGGAAAGAAGTCACAGAAATATGTTGGTTACATTTTAAACTTCACTCATGTGTTATTTTAGCCTCTTCCTCTCTCCCCACCCCTCCACCCACATCTGTTCCATGCAGCTCTGAAATTCTCTTGTCAGTCCCTCTCTCCCCAAAAAAGAATGAAAAAGTTTCAAGAATTTCCCCCCTGCAGCCCAGCACTGCTATTGTGAGAAAGAATTGGTGCTGAAAAGGCTCAGCCTGCTCAGTCCTCTTTCCTCCCACGCACATGCCACGTTTTTGCAGGTTGGGATGAGGTAATCAAGGAGGCATATTCCTCAATAATGGGACCAAATGTTCCTTTTATGTTCACAAAGGTCAAGGAGCCTCTGAGGGGTGCATAACTTTAACTGGAACCTAATTAACAAAAGAAAAAAGCAAGCAAAATATAACCAGAAACTAGAAATTAAGAACAATTTGACAGTAACCAGAGGGGAGGTGGTGGGGAAAACGAGGGGAAGGATTTTCAGGAACTACTATGGGGGACACACGGACAAAACCCGGGCAGAGAGAGGATGGAAGCAAGGCGGGGAGGTGGGTTTGGCTGGGGTGGGCAGGGGAAGTGGTTGGGTGAAAATGCAGACAACTGTAATGGAACAACAATAAAATAATTATGAAAAAAACATTTATGCAAATTGCCTTGCTGAGAAGAGGCTGTGCTTTAGTGACAGAAAAGCAATATGGACAATAGGTGAGAGGTGTTTCTGCCAAGTTGTATGCTGGGGCCCTCAAGTGCCCAGCCCACAGGTGCCAAATTAGTATCACTGTTGTTGAGCTAAAATAAAGCTTTCAGAGGAAGGGTTACTGGGATACAGCTCCACTTTGCAAAATGTTTTTATTTCTTTTCCTGCCCCCTCCCATCAATTGCCTGTTGTGTTTATTAAGTCTTGAGCTTCGCTAATGGTTAGGAGCTGGTAGTGGAGAAAAAGAGACAAAAAGAGAGAAAGACTTTGGAGACTTAGATATAGAGGTAAAGAGAGAAAGAAGAGAGAGACATGTAGCTATAAAGAGAAAAAAACTGAAAAGGAGAAAGACATAAATATATAGAAAGAGAGACAGAGAGGTACTGAGACAGAGACAGAAACAAAGAGATAGAGAGAAAATCAAGATACACTCGTGTTCAACATAATTATGTTCTGGCCAAAGACAGATCGCACACACAGTGGTGGTCCAATAAGATTATAATGGAGCTGAAAAATGCCCATTGCCTAGTGATGTCATGGCCAGCGCCATGTCACAGTGCAAAGCGTTCGTCGCGTGTCTGTGGCAATGCTTGTGTAAGCACACCTATTGCACTGCTAGTTGCATAAAGTATAGCACATAAGTGTGCAGTACATACTACTTGATACTGATAGTAAACAAGTATGTTACTAGTTTATGTGTTTCCTATACTATACTTTTATCAAGAGAATAAACTCTTTCTACTTGTAAAAAGTTTGCTGTGACATAGTATGTCGTGTTATGCAGGCAGCAGCCTCCTACATCTCGTGTTTACCGCGTCTCTTGATTGCCTCAGTTTCTCCTGTGTTTGATGTCATCTCGTGTTGTTTTATAAATACAGTGTGGCCTAACTGTGCAGTGCTTTTATAAAGTCTGCCGAGCTGCACAGTGATGTCCTGGGTCTTCACTGACTCACCCCGAGCCAACTCCAGTCCTGCAAGCTTCCAGCTCCGTTTAGGGCAAGTACTCTCTGCAAGTGTACTACTTTACCTTTGTTTTCCTATACCTTTTCTCTGTTTAGATACACAAATACCTATCATTGTGTTACAATTGCCTACAGTATTCAGTACAGTAACACGCTGTATGGATCTGTCACCTAGGAGCAATAGGCTATCCACATAGCTGAGGTGTGTAGTAGGCTGTGCCATCTGTATTTGTGTAAGTGTACTCTCCAATGGTCTCACAGTAATGAAATTGCCTCACAACACATTTCTCATAATGTATCCCTGCTGTTAAATAGTGCGTGACTATATAGAGAGAGATCAAGAGAGAGAGGCAGAGGGAGAACTGGACCTAAATGTCCTCTATTCTGAGGATGACAGATGAACTTTATGGGGACAGACCTTCTGGGCAAAGCAGACAGGATGCAAACGAGAAGAAGGCACCGAACCTGAATTTCATGGCTTGTCTGGATGCACATAGTTAGTAACAGACAGTGTAGTTTGCAAGACTAGTCAACTGCTTTAGACACTGGTAAAGGAAAATCAGGCTCCCGACAACGAAGGTCTTGCAATATTCCTGGGCGAGGGCTCCCTTTGGACCACTGGCCTGGTACTTTGTATTGGAATCCCCCTGGTTTCTTGTGGTCTGAGGTCATCTGACCTCTGTGCACCTCTCTGACTGTAATGCAGGCTCCACCTTTCGTACCTGCTGGGGTCTTCGTGTGTGTTCCTGCTGCTTCAAGGGTCTAGAGGAAAACCAAACTTCACTAGCTCACTGTGATCTGGGAATAACAATACCTACCTGGAGACTGAGGTTCAAAGGGAGCAACTGACTGACCCCAGAGTTAATAAATTCAGTGTGCAACAAGTTATTAGTAAACGGAAGAGTTAGAATTTGAACCCCAGCAACCCGACTTGAGAGGCCCAACCCATTATCATAGCACAAACACCTGACACATAGAAGCTCTTCACAAAATATGCACTCACTGACAATATCGATACTAAGAGTTTTAGAGGCATAGCTACATGGATTACAGGTGGGGAAAGATAGATGTACAGATTTGAGTTTTTACCCCTCCTTCTGTTTCTTGCTTGATTTAACCAGAATATTAGAGGAAAAAAGGAAGGGGAGGGGAGGAGCTGGTCTACGACTGATGTGTGGGTGAAGTTATGGGACAGTCTGTATCCCAAGGCCTCTGCGTTTACAGACGAACATTGCCACACATCCACACTCATCAATGTTTGCTTGTCGCATGACATATTTGGTGGGAATAAGAAATCAATGTACTAACCAGTGCATGTAGAGAACCACCTCTACAATCCTTTAAGGAGTAATAACCATCTTTTTTCTTTCTTGTGTTTCATAATGCTATCTGAACCCATACTCTAAAGATATATTTTGCATGAAAAGACATTTTAGGGGTGGCAAACTCAATAGAGAAGTGGGGGGGACAAGGCACATGAAGCAAGGAGGGGGTGGGAGACAATCTGAAATCTATCAAGACATGTGGATCAAGACCTTCTCATTAGTTTTCACCAAAATAGCACTGGGGGCAGATAGCAGACATACTGAACAGAAACACAAAGTGGAAGAGAGAGGAGGAAAGAGGGCAGGGAGAGGGTAAGAGGGGGAAGAGAGGAAAGCTGTCAAATTCTTTCTTTCCACCCTGAAATAGCAAAAGACCTATGTCCTGGCCTTTCCCCAGAGGATCATGGGGAATCAGAAACGGTTTATGCACCTAAGTACCATGTCAGACATGTCTGGGACCCAAACCCCAAGCAGGCATTCTATTCATTTAGAATAATGAAAAATTAATATCTTCTAGGAGTTCCTTCACCAAAATCCAGGAAATTCATTTTTATCTACAGATAAACTCTTATAGAGCAGCCTAAAGCTTGCTCACTATTAAGTCCATGGCCTTGGGTTACTTGACCTCATAAATTCACTTTATAATCAATAGAAGGGTCCAGCACACTCTCCTCTTCATCTGAGCCCCTTCCTACTTCCATTCACATCTTTCTTCTAATCTGCATCCACCTCAGAACTATGATTGTGCTTCAGGTATAATAACCCTGAGCCATGACAGAGACTCATAAAGTCTTGATAGATCCCCAGCCTTGAACTGACAGAGCTCCCCCAGGACATGGAGAATGAGGAACAAATTCAGTATGACATTCAGGTCCTTCCATCATCTATCTCCACCTACAAGATCAGCACTATGTCCCATCCCTAAATCATGAACCTAATAATTCAGTCCTATCTCATATTCCCTAGATCTTTACCTCATAGTCCAACCCTGTCTCAGTTCTTTTTACCTCTTCCTGATGGGCCAGCCCATCTGCAATCCCTTGAATCCCTACCTCCTTGTTTAGCCCTACCTCCCACTTTTGTATCACAATTATGATCTTACTGCAATTCTACCTGATGGTCCAGCTCTATCTCCTACCCCCTGAAACTCTACCTGAAATTTAGCTCTATATCCCACATTCCAAATAAATTGGACTTTTCACTGTGCAGCAAACCCATCCTCCATCCTGCTGACCACAGTGCCTTTGTTAATATGTACTCAGTGCCCTCTGTACTCTTGATTCTTGACATTTTACCACCTACATGAATCCCTTTGAGTCAGAATTTCTCTCTCCATCTTCTCACTCTTGGAGTACTTAGCACATATTATTTTTAGAGTTTATTCATTTGTGTATATCTTGCCTCCCCCCACCAAGATTGCAAAAGTGACGAACTTGGGTGCAGGGCTAGGGTTATAAGGTGAATAAGACATGACCTTATATGACCTTCTTTTATCATCTGATAATTTATATGCTCCTACAGCACCCGGCAAAGTGCTAGTAACAGTATATTTTGTTGGCTAGAATGAAAGAGGGGAAGCAAATTAGCTGGCTGAGTGATCCCTGTAGCTGAGAAGGGTCATGATAAAATAAAACTCCAAAGCTCCTGATGCATCAACAAAATCCCTAATTGACTTAGGGAAAACACGAACATTTTTTGCCATAAAATGTCAGGGGCTATGGCAGTGCATGTAGGTGTAGCAATACATTGCTCTGTCAATTGTCAATTCAAAGAGACTCTTTGTCATGCTCATTTCAGAGAAATCTCTCTCTCTCTCTCTCTCTCTCTCTCTCTCTCTCTCTCTAATCCATAAACATATTCCTGGGTGAGGATTAAAAAAACACTGGAGACCGATCCTCGGGAATTGCATCCGAAGGGTCCACAGCAGGTACATCCATAGTCGCACACATGCACACACTCACGTGCACTCTTCTCCTTCTCTGTCTCTTCCTTTGTGTGCTCGAGCACATTTAGTCTCCCCTTCTGAGTACATGGAAGCTTCATAACCCCATCCTCATAATACATAGGGTATTATGGTACATTAAAAGAAAACTTTTTATCTGTTAAATGTGCATAGTACAGTATTTATTAGTGATATTTGACAAGATAGCTTGTTTTTTAATATCCTAAGGTGTTTGTTTGTTTGTTTGTTTGTTTGTTTTTGGTAGAGGGATGGACAAAGAAGCTTGAAAAATATTGTTAAAAGTAGACGATGGATACATGGGAACTTTTTTAATCCTTACCCAAGGACATCCTTATTGATTTTAGGGGGGGAGAGAGAGAGAAAGAAGCATTGATATGAGAGAGAAATATTGACTAGTTGCCTCCTACATGTGCCCCAACCTGGGACCAATCCCATGACCTACACATGTGCCTTGACTGGAAATCCAACACCCGACCTGTCTGCTCATGGGACAGCACTCCAACCAACTGAGCCACATCAGCCAAGGCTATGTAGAAATTCTTTCATACTGTTAACTCCACCTTTACTGGATGTTTGAAAATCTCCCTAGTAAAAGATTGAGAAAAGGGTGGTACACACACATGCATATACATACCCACACATACACATACCCCAGCTGGTCACTTCTCTCTCTGATTTCATGTACATAAAGCAAAGTCTTAATTTTCAATTCTGCCAGTATTTTGGTACAAGGGGGACAGTAGGGCACAGGATGTATGTATTTCATCCCCCAAAAAGAGAACCCCCTATTAAACATTAATGTGTTGGGAGCCTGGCTTGTTTCAATACTGTGACTCTTACAGCTCAACCTCTTTCCCTGTGTCATCAAAATGCCCCAGAAATCTTTCACCCTTCTCATTCTTCACTGTGGTTCTTCAGACCCTGGGTCCAAGTGTGTCCCCCTCCAGGTGAACATGGACCAAATCTTCGTATTTTTAGTCCCTGGCACTCCCATGTTTCTGCAGCTCTTCCAGGTCCATTTTCCTCTTTTATTCTAAGTACATTTCTTAAAGTAAGTCCAGTTTGTATCAGAGATGAACAAATAGTTAGTCAGCATACACCATGTAACTGTGCTGGGCTGCAGATATGCAAACAGAAATAAAACACAGTACCTCCTCTCAAGAAAGACATGTAAACAAGTAAGTGCCTGCAGAGACTTTAGATAGCTTGGAAGTTAGCAGAAGAGAAAAAGAGTATCAACGTTAAGTACAAGCACTGCATTAGATGTTCATGTAAAGAGCTTTTCAAACAGGAGATTCATTTAATTCAGAGGAAGCACAGAAGGGGAAGCCTAGGAAACAGGCGAGAGTAAAATGAGCAGTTAAACATGAGGGATTCCCCAGGCAATGAAGGGGTTGGGGTCCAGGGAAAAAGAAGACATATTTAGGAAGAGAAGTGAATGATCAAAGGCAGAGGAGTATAAAGGGGCAGAGCAGGACATAAGGGACAAGCTTCGGTTTTCTGCTTGTAACAGTAACAACATATGGCTGTGACTCTCAGCCCCACATGCCAAATCCAGCCTCCACCTGGTGCTGTAAACAATATTTATTGGAGCACAGCCTTGCCCATGTGTTTACAGATGGCCTATGGCTGCTTTTGTATTACAGCGGCAGGGCTGGGTATTTGCAACAGAGACTAAGTGTATGCAAACCCTGAGATATATACAATCTGGTCCTGTGCAGAAAAAGCCTGCCCACCTCTGCTCTAGGACAGTATTTCTCAAACATCACTGTATGTATAAATCACAGGAATCTTACCGAAACGGATTCTGGCTCCATAGGTCTGGGTGGGCCGATTTCTCTGAATTTCTAAGAAGCTCCCAGGTGATGCCACTGCTGCTAGACAGCTTGGCATGCTTTGAGTGGCAAAGATGTAGAGAAACTGGATTCTCATGATTGGTTCGTCAAGAATGGCATGGGTAATGGCATCTGAGAAAGCATCTGACCATCCTCCAGTTGAGAACATGGAGATTGCTGAATCCGTTTCTGGAGACAACCTGTCTTACTAAAGTGCACGGAGATTCAAAGTCTTGTTTCTCCAGCTGACGAGTTTAAGTTTTTAGAAGAGCAGTTTTTCTCTTAATGCTCACTTGAGGATATGCTTACTGATTTTTTAGAGAGAGAGAAGAAGAGGGAGGGGGAGAGAGAGAGAGAAAGAAAAAGAAACATGGATTGGTTGCTCCCCACATGTGCCCCAACCGGGGGTCGAACTCACAACCTTATGGTATACAGGACTATGCTCCAACCAACTGAGCTGCTTGGCCAGGCTATGGCCAGCACTGGAAGAACCATTTTATAAACACCAAATGGCCATTAAACACACCTTTCTTCTTCCTCAAAACAAGGCATATACTATAATCCACATGCTCTGCATCCAGCCTTAGAGTGTCTCTATCTCTGTTCCTTTTAGCCAAGGATCGCCTAGGTACAGGCCACAGAGGCGGGCCCAGGCACTTCATCCCCACTCAGCCACCCACCGGCAGCACCCCTCTGTTAGTTGCAATAATTTAGTGATCAAGTGTAATACCACACTGAAGGACTTCTTATAACACACAAAAAGAGCAAATTGGGTAGGTCTCTGCCTTGACTCATAGCAAATATAATAAGAATGCTGATTGCCACCTGTCCAATTGCAAAATCCTCATAACATTACAGTAAAATAAGAACACTCACTCTAGTGACTCAGGATATTCTTTGTTTATTTCAGCTTACAATTATGAGGGTTGGCATTGGGAACAACCCCTACCATCCCCTTATTTTTAAATAGAGAATTAGAACTAACCCATATTTGACAGGTATTGTCTGGGAAAAAAATTTAATTCTCTGGCATTCAAATATGTATTAGTTGAAAAAAAAAAAAAACTTCTTATTTCTGCACCACCACCATCCCCCCTGCCAAGTAATAGAGAAGACTTAGGTAAAGAACCAAGCTTGCAGGGAACTTTGAACATCAATAACTCTCCAAAGAATAACATTTAGATGAGTTAACTCCACATGGCCCAGAAACATGAGGACTGAATTGCCACAGAAACTTTATACATGGACTTTATATTTAATGTGTTCAATAGAATGTATGTTACAACTGATCTGAAAAAGTCATTCGCTGCACAGCATGACCCCAATGAGTGTGTTTCCCCTGGAGCCCTAGTCCAGGAGCCAAGGGTGAGAGTCCTCACTCTGCTGATAACTTGGTTACATTGATGAGTCACTTAAACTCACCCCTTCAATGTCTGTATGATGATGCTGAGACCCATTCTAGCTGTGAGAGCAGAATTCAGTAGATGTGTCCAAGGGTAAATCCAGAGCCAAGAGCCAAGCTCAGCCTTCTGATTTCAAATCACGGCTCCCTTCAATATTTTCTGCTGATCCTAGGAATAAAAATCATATATTTATTACTTCATTCTTAATATAGCAGTAATGAAAACTGCCATTTTGACCTACCCATATAACCCCAGTGTCGTTCAGTTGCTATTCTGGTTTTGAGGCTAACATTAGAAATCGCCGTTGTGGAAATTTGTATGAGCTCCTGTGGAGCACTGGAGATTTTTAGTTACTGCAGATCAATGAAGAGACTGCTAGATAAGCTGGGCTTGCGTTGTCTGCATGCTTCATGCTTTTCTGAGAAAGACTAAAGAAACCACATGTGACCACGTGGCAACAGGGGCCCTGAGTGTGGCCGGTGAAGTGCTGCCGTTGTGTGTGGAGGTGCACAAGGAGCAGGACCAGGGACGCTGCCCAGCAGAGTGAAGAATGGCTGCTCCGCTGTGTGTCTCTTGGCCAAGTGTTATTGTACAATAAAGCTAGGGGCGTTAAAAACACAAATGGGAAGATTGGGAATGCTTTATAACCAATATAATGAAGCTTTTCAGTTTGGGTTTTCAGTATCTTTCTCAAATACTTCTCCATGATCACAATATAGAGAGAGCAAAGGGACGAGAGCAGATAAGGGCAAATTCATGGCCTCTACAAGCAGGTATGCTGCGGCCCATCCAGTGTCTTTATGCCAATTAGGAGAAGTGCCCCTCTCTGTGCAGCACATGGCTTAGTGAGCACACTGAAGGCTGGATTTCGCTCACACTTTTAATAGGGCCTCACTATACAAGATACACATGTTAAAGGCCCTTACAGTTTGCCTGGCACCGTTCTAATTGAAAGCATACATTCATTTTGTAACCAATGCTGTGTTGTTTATAATAGTAACAATAGTCATATTAATACCATTATTATTCCTGTATTAAAGATGAGAAAACTGAAATAATAAGGAGCAGGTAAGAGACTTCCCTAAGGGCACACAGCTAGTACACTTCAGAGTTAGAATTCTGCTTTGGTGAGAAAGCAACCCTCTAAGCTTCAGCGTAGTCCTGCCTGTAGGAATGAAAACACATCACTGCCTTCTCAGGGAAGACAGAAATCTACAAGGCCAAACATGTGAATACTTAATCTGTACAGTAGGACTAGAGGGATCCTACGAAGACTCGGAACCATTTGTTCCAAAATTCACATCAAGAAACAAAAGCCCCGACCCACAGCGCCCACGGGCAAGGCTCACAGCAAAGCCGCTGGTGCGGGCACTGAAAGCCTTCGAGGGCTGCAGGGAAGAGGCGGCACACCTGGCTGCCATGCGATGGCCGTGCCTGTGCTGTGTCGTGTTTGGGGCACTGGAGGCGGTTTCCTGCTGGAATTCAGCGCATGATCACTGAAGGCTTGGGTGTCCATTTAGGGTGAAGATAGTTTTAAAGATCAGGCATCACCCAGAAGATTATTCTGGTAAACACTGCATAAACGAACAATGCATGCCATTGAGTTCTAATCAACCGAGGGGAGTGCCTACTGTACACCTGACCACCCAGGATGCAGAAGAACTGGAATGCATACCGTCCTAAAGTCTGGCCCTCTCCTCCTCAGCCTTCCCCACACCCCATCGCCCTGTTCCAGCACACGGAACTCAGAATCTTCCCTGGGTGTGCCCTGGGGTTCCTCACTTGTATGGCTTTGCATTTGCCCTCACTTTTTCTTGGCATGAGCTTCTTGCTTGTCTACCTGCCAAACTGCTCCCCATTCGTCAGATGACTCTTACATCACCACCCTGTGACACGTCACCTCCTGCCTACAAACCTTCCCTCCTCCGTCAGCTCTCCCACTGCCCTGCACACCCCCTTCATCTGAGCAGTTTTGGTTTGGTGTCAAGAATACAGGCTTTGGAGTCAGATGGAGTTTTGTTCCACCGAGCTCATCTACTATCCTTCCTCAAGTGACGATGTTCAGAGTATCTATGTTATAGTGTGGAGAGTTCAAGTGATATACTCATCTCAAATTTAGAAAGTCATAAATACGTGTTTCCTACCCAGATCGTGTTGAACTGTAGTTGTTTTTTAGTGTCCATTACTCCTTAAAGACAAAATCATACTTTTTTCTTTAAATCTTCACCCAAGGATATGTTTACTGATTTTAGAGAAAGAAGAAGTTGGAGAGAAAAAGAGAGAAACATCAATCGCTTGCCTCCTACACACACCCCAACCAGGGATCAAATCCACAACCTAAGTATATGCCCTGACTGGGAATTGAACCCAGTACCTTTCGGTGTATGGGACAATGCTCCAACCAACTGAGCCACTGAGCCAGAGCTTAAATCATACTTTTTTTACCTATGATATTGAATCACATAGCAGTGTCTATGAGGGAGACCTTTAATTAATACTTATTATACTGTTTTGGCCAAAGAGTCTGTTTAGTTTTTTCCGTAAAATAAAACACACATTTTTCATTTTCACCAATAACTTTATTGTTTGGATATTTTGAGTGTGTTGACTATTTCCCACATGGTATAACTTTGAATGTTCTTGGTTAATGTCTTGATCTGATCACTATCAACTTCAGCTGGCCTACCCAACTGTGGAGCATCTTCCAGAGAGAAATCTCCAGCATGAAACTTCGCAAACCACTTTTGACGTGTTCAATCAGTCACAGCACCTTCTTCACACACTGCACAAATCTTTTTTTTGCATTTCAGTTGTATTTTCACCTTCCTTGAAATATTAAAACGTCATATGCCAAAAGTGTTGTGTATTTTCTTCCATCCTCAATATTAAAATGACTACATAAAAATTCACCAATTTTGATAGTTTTTTAAATACATGCTGATATGGCAGCTGTCCCAATACAATCTAATAAAATTGTTTCAAATGAAGTTAAAGACAAACTAAGTGCCACTAGAGCCATCTTATGGGAAAAACCAAAAGAACTTTTTGGCCAGCCCAGTATAAAGGGATGACTAAATGCCAGAGGAACAAAGGCTCTCAGAGAAAATGTTACCTAATGTTTTGCTACGTGGATGAGGGCCCTTTATAAATCAAAACTTTATGATCCCCACAAAATCATAGGCATTTGAAAGATCTGTGGATGAAGAAAATAATAAGCTGCTACGGACGTACTGGTCCAAATGCAGAGACAAATGAATTTTTTGGGTGAACTTTTGAAAGAACTCTGTTGCTCACCAGGGTCTGCCAGTTATACTTCAATCTTTATGAGAGAAACAAGGTAACGGAGATAAAAATTAAGTTTCTCCAAGGTTACAAAAACCAGTGGCAGTAGAGCCAGAACAAGAAAGTAAATCTCTCGAGCTGCTGGTCTCTGACCTAAGGGAACTTACTGTCTGGCAGGGGAGCTCAGCTAACTTCAACATGGAGTGCAGTGAAGGAAACTTAATGCTGTATACAAGGTCTGTCCAGAAGCTATCCAGCCATGTAATATAAAAAATAGAGACACTTATTGAAAAAGATACAAGATACAGGAAAGATATAGGACAATGATGCATCAGTCCCCTTCAAAGTAGGCACCTTGTGACCTCACACAGGTGTCCCAATTACCATCAGCTGCCCCATCATATTTTCCTGAATCTCATCAATGGTGTAAATTCACTCCCCTTTCAAAGGTATTTTAGTTTCAGGAAAAGCCAAAAGTCTGGGTGCCAAATCTGGGCTGTAGGGGACTGAGTGACCTCGGTGATTTCACCAAAAATCTCTGCATAAGACATGATGCATGAGAGGGTGCATTGTCGTGATGAAGCTGCCAATCACCAGTTGCCTATAGCTGTGGCCTTCTGAATCATCCAAATAGTTTCTTCAGAAGAATGTTCAAGCTTAATGCAAAATTTGACACAGATTCATTTTTCCACTCATTCAGTTATTTTGAATGCAATGACCACACAGTACCTTGCTCACTCAACTAGCCCCCACTGACTAGTACAGTGAAGTCATCATTGTTCAAGCATGTGCATTCCAGTCCACTGCCCTTGATTGCCAGGTTACATCAATGTCATGCAAACCATTGTCATTATATTAACAATGGCTGGACTTTTCCTGGACAGACCTCGCATTACCAAGGCTAAGTGGTGAGCCAATACCTACAAGCACAGCTGGAGGTCCACTTAGTAATGTGGTTGCCCTGGGGGTTTTAGAGTTCTACTTTAGGGCTATGATCTTGCGTCACTTCTGAAATATTTAGAGCACTGGCGTGTTGCTCCATGAAGTTGTCTTGTCTCCAAGTTGGGCCTCCCCAGGTCCTGAAAGTGTTACATAATATACTTTGGAACTGTTGTGTAAAATGGGAAGAGGTGGATAAAGAGGATGAAGCAGATTGAGATGCACTGTTTTCAGTGGACTCATTCGGAATTTATGGCTCCATGTCATCATCTTTCATCCACTTAAAGTTTTACCTCTGCCTCTTCTCATTTCAACATCATTGATATGACAGTGTAGCAGCAAGAGGTTGTTAATAGTCTGGAGATGTGGTACGGTGGTTCACAGTTTCAGTATTTTCATACAGTTCTTGCTCGCAGTCATGTTTCTCAAGCGGGTTAACTTTGCTCAAGTTTAGAGCTAATTACAGAGGCGTGGCTAGAGGCAATGAAGACTTTAGGAGACTGGCAATCATCTGAGCAAGAAACTTGAACTACGAATTTGTACCAGGCCAAGACAGGTGGGGTGGGAGGCATATGGAGAAAGGAGAGACCTGAGAGAGGGTCTCTCTGAGGAGAGCCTGGGGTTTGTTTTCCCAGCTAAATGTGGGAATTGAGAAACAAAGTGGAGTGGGGAACGACCTCATTGTTCAAGGCCACTCCACCCATTTATGTGTAACCCTGTGCAAGGAAGCTCTATGAATTAGGCATGTGAGAGGCCCTGAGAGATTTCTTGGCTCCTCCTACAGCCACCCCCAACTTTTCCCAGGTGCCCAGAATCCTCTGGAGTCCTCCAGAAGCTTCAAGGCTCATGTTCTAATTATTTTCTTCCTCCTGATTTTCATCAAATCTAATCTGTGACCCTTTCCTCTGGACATTTGTGCTCTTGTCAGAGACTTACACAGAGCTAGATCAGCAATAGCACACAGTAATATCAAGGGCCAACATTTGTTTAGTACTATTTTACACTCAGAATCTTTATTTGATTCTAAAGCAGATAATACTCTCATCCCCATTTTTCAGATGGTAAAACCAAGTGACACAGAGATAAAGTGTCAGGATTGGAACCCAGGCAGTTAGACTCCACAATCCCCACTCCAGTGTCACACTTGTTTCACAACTAATAGGTGATGAATCTGGCCTCCTCTCCTGCTCTTACATAGGTACTTTTCTCTGTCCTCATAGTAGTTAGAAGACTGTTAGGCACACATTTGCTGATTTGAATGAGTCAACATTGAGAGGATATCCACTGAGGCCACAATATCTCCAAAATACCATGCTGTGCTGGGATTCAATCAACTAACATTTATAGAACGTGTTCCATGTTCTATAGGAAGCCTGCACAGGTTTCCTGCAGGCTTGTGCGCATGTGCTCATTTAAACTTCAAACAACACTGTGAATTACATACTATTATCATCAACCCCAGTTTGTAGATGAGGAAATGGAACCCCACAGATCACATGGCCACTCAGGGACAGATCCGGGATCGTGTCGGGAGTTCGCACTCTCAGCCACCATGCTCTGCTGCAAAACAGGTGTGCTCAGGGTTAAAAGAAAATGTATGCGTGATCGAAAGCCAACAAAACTGACACCAAAATAATAACTGATGTGGGTTTTTATGACCTAAGGGAATGGAGAACACATTACTAAGGGGAAAAGCAAAGATTACACAAGATTTGAACAGGCAAAAAGAAAAGAACAAGATATTTCAGACACAGTGGCCAGTTTGAGAAAATGTGATGGGTAACAGCAAAATTGATTTAATGATTATCAGGGTCAGAGAGTTCATGTTGGAGGGAATGGGAGAGTTGTGGTTCAGTTTGGGGCCTTGTTTATCAGGCTAGGAAATATGATATTTTTCATGGAGATTTTGGGGGGTTTTTTAAGTAAAAGAAAGGAAATGGCAGAGTGAAGGCTGTGATCCAGGGGGGAATACCAAGCCTCAGTCTCTCCATCTGTAAAACAGAGCTGTTAATACTGGCTTGCAGATAGTACGAGCCAGTGTATGGGGAGTGTCAAGCAGGTGCCCGGGACAGTGTAAGGCGGCACTACACGGTAGGCATGCCTCTCGCTGCGGGTCGTGGGATGGATAGTGTGGGCAAGAGCCTCGCAACGGGGAGCTGCATTCAAGGTGGAGGGTGCAGGCACAGAAAGGACACTAGGGACGCCCAGTGTCAGAAAGAGGCGTCTCTCGCATTCCAGCCTGTTACTAAGAGGAGAGCTGCAGAAGCCAGGCCGAGGGAGAGCCAGTTTGTGTGGGAGTCATGACTTCGGCTGTAGACAAGCTGTACCCGCAGTGATCGTGGTCATAGCCAGGAGGGGATTGGAGGAAGGGAAAGAGAGCCCTTTAAAAGTCATGAATTGTGTGTGGCCTTGAGTGTGGAGTCATGTGTATAGATGTCATTTATGCTCCACTCCTCAGATCCTCATCCTGCAGAGATGCCCACGGCTTCCTTATCACTTGGGGCTCAGCTCACATGTCACCTCTTATGAGGAGCCTTCCCTGGCCACCCTAAGATCGGGTCGCAGCCCCCTGCACTCTCTATCCCGTCACTCTGTTTGACTTACTTCATAATACCACTCTCCACAATTCTAATATGTCTGTTTACTTGTTCCCAGTCTGTCTCCCCCAAAAGAACAGTGGCTTGGTCCTGTCCACAGCACGCCCCC